>CALNXK010000111.1:627500-805000 GCA_942486035.1 Porites lobata
TGTTAATGCCACAGTTTACCATTGTTTTTTGCTCTTGTTCTGTTTCAAATGACTGTGTTTTGTAGCTTAAAAAACGGTTTGATATGAAGTTAACTAAATATCCAACCCAACTGTTAAGTTCAGATCTGGCCACAGCAGGAATTTCAGGGTTTTTACAACGGTTAACCATACTGTGTAATAAACAAAGATGTCAACAGTGTTACTTTCATATTTAGCAACGGTAAACCGTTGACCCTTTTCTCCTTGTGAGCAGACAGCACTAGAAAGTAACAGTTGTACGCCTTGGAAACAATGCTGTTATTAAAGACGTTTTTGTTTGCAGATATAAATACGTGCTTTGACTTTTTGAAATCCACTGACACCGAAAAAACCTAATGGTAAACCGTTGGGGTAAACCGTGGCCTGTGCACATTACATGACACAAGCATAACGGAATTAATTCGGGGTGAGTCCCATTTCAGTAGAAATACGGTCAGTTCTAAGTTACCTGCCTAACATTTACCTTTAGAAATTACTCTTATCAAGGAAAAAATACTTCTGTAAATTGGCTGTTCTAGCAAAGACATTTCTTGTGCTAAATCTTTGCAGGTCCTAGCACAATTACACAGTTCTAATGTGACAGAACAGCTCACAACTGCAAATTCTGCTTGCATACACTCACTCCCTTTCAAGTGACAATTTCTTTTCAACACAACTCTTCTCCTTAGACACTTCACCTTCTCCTCTTACATTCAGAAAAAAAAATTCACATAATTTATCGAACTTCAACAAACGTGTACATCATCATTACCACAGATGTTACAGATGCAAGGCAGGCGCGTAGTCGCCACTAAAAATGTTTAACTTTTATTTGGCATTTCTTGCGCATGCTCCGAAAATTTCACACCACTTCAGACAATCTTAGACAAAAACCTTGAAACACTTTGGAAAATTCTGCTCCCTTTTGTTTTCCCCCTCCCTTTTGCATAGTTGCGTGGCTATGTTGTGGTTTAATTTTATCCCTGGTTTAATTTTTATTTCCCATTGTTTTAAACTCATTATCATACATTACCATACCCCAAAACAAAGAGAAATCAAATTTAAACCAAGGATAAAATTGAACCACAACATAGCCACGCAACTTTGCAATAACATCTCAACATTGCAAGGGGAAAGGGACGTGCATAGGTGTTTCAGGGATTTTTGGCGAGGATTGTGTGAGGTGTAAAAGACCATCTGGTTATCATTACGCACTATTCAGACACGGCGGCATGCTCGAAGAAACAGCAAGCGTGACCTATAGCGTAAGGTGTTTTGATTTTAAGGGCTTTAAATGTATGACGAGAATTTCTTTCTTGGCAATCTTTACCGCTCAAATTTTCGAGAACTGTTTCTCGATTTCAAGGAGAAAAAATTACAATACCAACTTTATTCAGAACAGGGAGCTAACCAAGAAGACAAGGGTTTGGCCAACATTACTAATTTCCAACAGTGGACCCAATGCAGTCAATGTAGAATTGTCCAAGACATGATGTCAGTGAGAACTGATTTAAATCCAATAGTGAACATATTTTAATTAGTAAGTGGAGACTTGCATGCCAAATGCGAGAGAAAAGTAATTTTTCACAGAACGGACAAAATGGAAATGAAAAATACAATTCTTAATACCTGCAGTATAGAGAAGAAAAAATGTGATAAAACTCGATTGATAACCGTATGCAGCGCAGAATGGAAATTCAAGGAAAGAAAACAAATTAACCCGATACTGAGCAACTCACTGAGTTCTATTTAAATAGAACTCGGCCCGATATAATTGCGTGATGCATCTGTTGCGTAATGTAAACAGTCATTGGTTAACCCCCCGTGTTAACGCCACGGTTTACCATTGTGTTTTGCTCTTATTCTGTTTCAAATGTGTGTTTTGTAGCTTAAAAAATGGTTTGCACTGTTCTAATGTGACAGAACAGCTGACCAAACTGCAAATTCTGCTCGAATACACTCACTCCCTTTCAAGTGAAAATTTCTTTTCAACACAACTCTTCTCCTTAGACACTTCACCTTCTCCTCTCACATTCAGAAAAAAAAATTCACATAATTTATCGAACTTCAACAAACGTGTACATCATCATTACAACAGATGTTACAGATGCAAGGCAGGCGCGTAGTCGCCACTAAAAATGTTTAAGTCTTTTTTGGCATTTCTTGCGCATGCTCCAAAAGTCTCCCGCCACTTCAGCGAATCTTAGACAAAAACCTTGAAATGCTTTGGAAAATTCTGCTCCCTTTTGTTTCCCCCCTCCCTTTTGCAGTGTTGTCGTAGCCACGCAACTTTGCAATAACATCTCAACATTGCTTGGGGAAAGGGATGTGCATAGGTGTTTCAGGGATTTTTGGCGAGGATTGTAGCATCCTTATGTTCTGACAACTGCATGCAAATCCTTTGAAGGCCAATTTTAGAGGATTTGTATGGAGTCTTAAATAACTATCTCTGTGCACATATTAGGTATAATCAGCAGGTCTGAGAGTAAAACCTCACCAAATTCTTACATGTTAAAGTAAAGGGAGAGTGGCAGTATACTGACCCAACAACCAACGTGTACCATCTCTAATCACAATAATTATTGACTCTATAATTAGCTCGGGTAGTAAGCATTTCCATGCAAGTTATTGCACATCTGCAAGAGTTTTCGCAATAACTCAAGTGGATGAGTAATAACTATGGCCAAAATGGTTGCTACACAGGCTACTTGCCAATTCTGATCCACACTTTGTTGCAATAATATTTATTTCATATTGTTAGTTTTATACCAGACTGCATCCCCTGGGGTGACAGGCAAGGCTGCATGTAATAATCATGATGCTAAGAACATGCTCATGCAACATTTATGGATCTTTAAACATTGTTCTATTTTTTATGACAGGATTTAAGAAAAAGAAGAAGAAACCAAGAAGACGCAAAAAGAAAAAGAAAGACACTAAAAGATTTGTGTTCAGCAAAACAGGAATAAACACTAGGATTTGTCAACAGAGTTAAACATCAGAGATGCCTCATTCATTTACAATTCAAGTAAGATAAGACATGTTGGCATTCAGATGATAAACTATTTACAAATTACCTTTTGAAGCATTGCTCTTTCTAGATGGCTTGTTTGATTGTCAAAGTACTCTCTTTGACATTTTTATGACAATTTATTTCTGTCAACAGTACAAATAACGGCAGAACATTCTGAGTATCTTTAAAGTCATTCCAAAGGGATTACTATCAGACTGCTGGAATCTTAGCATGTTTTGCACTACTAAAATGGGTAAATTGTGAGGAACATTGTCATGAATCATACTTACCGGTAACTAGTACGAGTCACAATTAAAAATGAACAATTTTTGTTACTAGAAATTGGATTTCTTTTTGTGATTACTTAGTATGAAAATGGTAACTACTATGAAAGTCTGAAATGTTGCATTTACAGTATTACCATTGTTAATACTGTACTTAAAATTTGAAGCATGTCATCTTTATAGTCTGTTAATTTCAAAACCCATTCCAACAATTTTGGGTAACAATAATTATTGTTGGTCAGCAACAAATACCAAAAATATTTGGTAAAAAACTAGTTTTGTTAGACCCTAGTAATGCTAGGTGTTGGATGTTCAGCAATGTTCTTGCACTGTTGAGTCAGTTCCTGGGGTAGCAATATTGAACATACCGCTGAAATAATATCACAACATTGTTGCCTGATATTTCTTGCAAACAACAGCAACTGTAATCTTCAATCATAGGCATCCCTAAAGGTCTGAAACTATAAAATCCAGGGAGCATAGCACGTTTCTTTTGTGAATAGCTTACACCACACTGGGGTCATCTAGCACTGCTGGAACACAGCCCTGTTGTTGTGTGAAAGACTGGGCTTAATATGATTGACAGGTATCTTGCAGTCCAGCGATCCCCACCGCAAAAGATAAATGTAAATTGAATGTTATTGATGTAATATATCAAACATGAGACACAGTGTTTCATCACCAGATGAAACACCGAGAAGAGAGTTGAAAATACGACGCGTAGCGGAGTATTTTTGACGAACTTCGAGGTGTTTCATCTGGTGATGAAACACTGTGTCGAATGTTTGATATTTCTTCTCAAACAAAATCATTTTTGAAGGAGAAATTAAGGATGCAAAAATGAGCAGTTTTTCATCCGATATCCAAACACTCATTAAACATTAATTTCCTTTGAATTTTCTTTATGAATTATTAATGAGTTTGAGAACATTAATTCTTAATGATGTGGCAGTCCATTGATGCAAAATTGATTTTGACAAAGAAAAAGAATAACTTGGAATACACTTCAATGTCTTGATTGATACTGGGTACCTTCTTTGAGGTTTAATCTACTGAAAATGTTATTGTAGTCTCTACAATAACTGAGGAGCCAAAGAGAAGGAATCAGTTTACTGCAACAAGCGGAAATTAACTGAATTCACTTTGCAAGCTTCTTATACCCAGAGTTCTTTTAGTTAATGTTAACATGTTCCTAGTTCCACAAAGAAGGGCTGGCAAACATTAGTTGGGCTTTTGTGTTGTTTTCTCTATAAGTAGCCCAATGGTAAAGCAAAGTTTCATGGCTTGTTAAGAAAAATAACAGACTGAATGCAGGTTGGGCTAGCTTCATGGAGCCCCACCAGAGGCTAGTAAACTGAGTTAATTTCTTGCTCTTTGGGCAGCCAAGCTGACTTGGTTTTCTTTTGTGTGTCTCACCTTGTGCAAACATAGTACAGCAATGGGGAGACATGTGAACTCTGTCAGTCTGAATCGTTGTATTGAGGCAGCCTATAAACTTAGCATTTTATACTCTGGGTTCTTGCATCCTGCCATGTTGTGTCTCTTTCAAAGGGTTTTTTTGTTGTTTTTTGTTCATTATGCTTGCAATACTATTTTAACACATTTTCCGTTTTTAATGCTTATGAATAGAACATGGAGATCCTTCTGGGTTTCGAAATGGAGAAAACTGGGGAAAACCTGGAATACTGAACAGAAAATTTCACCCAAATACTGGATCACATCTTAATACGGGATACTGATAATGAGATCTATTGGGCGTCCCCACCTCCCCCTCCCCTCCCCCCTCCTCTTTACTCCCAGAAATGCCAAAAAAAAATACATTCCCTACCTCTATAATTTATGTACACCTCTGTAAAGCGGACAATTGGTTTTGTCCCTTTACTCTCTGTATTAAAGAGGTTTGACTGTAGAATAACATTCATTATTAGCATACACTGTCCCACAGCAATTTGATCGGATACTTGAATGACTCATAGTCAATCAGTTGATGCCCACTGTGTGGGAACTAACTGCATTGTCCTTATCAGCAGAAAAGAATAATTTCTTTTACCATGAATAAGTTCGTTAAAGGATTCTTGTCTTTGCTGGTAAATGGAGCGAGTTTTACTCTGCTTCTGGTCCTGCTACCAGGGATTAGCACCAATAAAAGTGGTGCATGCAGTAACATTTTTATTTATTCACAATGATTGATTTTAAGTGCTAGGACGATAAAATGTTCGAATTTTGTTTTTGTTCAGACGGAAATGTTTTGTCCGATCGGAAGAAGAACACAATTTACAACCCCATTTTTTTTCTTCTCCCTATTGTATTTTTGTGCACTTTTAAACCTACTGACTTAAAAATGGTCATCTTATTTTGGTTTGACTTTTTAAGCTTTAGACTCTCGTTGTTATTCTATATTAATTATCAAAAATTCCGAATAGGGATGAGGGCTTGAACCTATCATCGATTTACATTCCGCTCGTGGGGATTGGTCACTTTTCTGTTACGCAAACTGTCACCTCACAACGCTGATGGAATCTTGTTGATTCGGACGAAAAATTCGTTTCGTTTCTTATTTTTCCGCTCTGAGTTTTGGAATTTTCTGCACTAAATAATAATAATAATAATAATAATAATAATAATATTAATAATAATAATAATAATAATAATAAAAGAAGAAGAAGAAGAAGAAAAGAGCAATTTAGGTACCTACTCGTTTTCACTGAAATGCCTTAAAACAATGGTACTTACATTTAAACAGTGATACAATTACAATACTTATTATACATTGTACTCACTATCTGTCTTCTTACTGGCTGAGAGCCTACAGCTAATTTGAAAGTTAGCGCAACCTACAGATTAGTTAGTTATCTGTGATAACTGACTAATCTGTAGGTTGCGCACGCAATGCGTGATTTCCAATAACACTATCAATTCAGGTTCCTAGCGACGGTGCCTTTGGTTCCGCTGATAACACTTACCTCGGCCTTGATTATTCCGGATATCACAAAAACCTTATCCAATATATAATTGTTTATAATGATTTGGATATCTCATAAAGAACAAGCACTTGCCTAAACTAAATGATTATCGTAAACTTTTGCGCGATTTTGCAAAATATCATGTCCTGCAAGTGCCCCGGCGCTCATACTCATCGGCTATTAGGGACGACAACGAGAAGGTCAGAAAAACAATAGGTTTTATAAGCAGAACAAAAACTTTGCACGTGCACCGCGCTTTTTTGTACATTTCTTTGCCCGTTTTTGCACGACTACGACGTGAAAATGCCTAATTTCGCTTTTTGTGGGTGACGTAAAGAAGCAACGACGAAATTTTATTTCTCTTTCTGTACTTGGATATGGTCCCTTGGAAATCAACCCAAGGAGGGTTCGCCTACATTTGGCAAAGTAAGTGGGTAGGAATAATTGCGATAAAGACTGTAAGAACGCAAATTCACCTTTTACATGTAAGCGACCTTCTCATTGCCGTCGCGTCGTTTGATCGTAAAGTCTCTATTCTCGTCACTAGAGCCACCCCCTGGGTTGGCCCTCAACGACCACTTCAAAAAAACCGACGGGCCCTGAGGATGAGAATGTACACATACGTACATGGCTGCGCGCGCGCGCACGTAGTGAACTCGTAAGAACCCATTTCGCTAATGCTTTCCACAGGCGGAGTCAAGGCGGCACCCAGCAGAACACCGCAAATTCGCCAAACCACAGACGACGATGATGATTTTGTGATTAGAATTATCGGTGGAGCTATCGTTCTTAGAATGATTTGATGATGTACGCATGTCACTCATGCTTCTCCGCTCCTGCCGTTGCCGACAGGATAACGCGGGCGCAATTCTTAACTTGACAATTAGAGTGCAGTTACCGTGCCAGTTTCCCATCGGTCCATCGTTTCTTCACAAAGACGATGGTGTTACCTTAGTAAACCAAGACAGAACCACATTATTTTCAGTCAGTGGGAATGCAGTAAAAAGAGAGGAGAAAGTAACCTGAGAAAACAGACGCCACTTCGCGACACCACTAACGGTTTCCCCGCGAAATGACATCTGAAAAACGAGCGCAGAAATTCAATACTCATGACGCGTCACTACCAGGGCGGATAAACGCTCAGTATTGAATTTCTGCGCTCGTTTCTCAGACGTCATTTCGCGGGGAAACCGTTAGTGGCGTCGCGAAATGGCGTCTGTTTCCCCAGGCGAAGGAGAAAGACTTTCTTGCGACCACAGGCTCGGCTGGACCTCTAATGTCAAACGTTCGAGGTGTTTTTTTTTTTGTTTTTGTTTTATTTACTGATATTTCATTAACCGATAATTAGAAACAAGGGCAAGTGCGTATAAAATACTTAGTTAACGTAACAACCTGCTCATTATGCTCAAAATATTAAGCTTCTTTCCGTTAAAAATGCTGTGTAACCTAGTAAAATTATGTCTAACTATGGAAAATCATCACAATTTAAATTTGTAGACTATTTATTGTGACCTTTGGTCCCCTCTGCTAACATAGTCAGATGGTACCTAGATTCCCCTCTCTAGGCGAGGCAACTGCGTGTTCCATTAGAGCGTTGCGTGGGAGACTGGGATGGAAGGAAAGCTATTAAAAACTATTACAAAGCTTGAAAAACTATTTCAGTATTGTCAGGGAACACTTCGCAGAGAACTGAGATGACACCTAAGAAGATTAGTCACATTTATTAATCACATTTTACGAGTAGTTCTGACTTAAGAGCTGGCTATACCTTATTGATACTACCCACCTCAGGGAATGTTATGACAAAGGGAAACAGGGTAACAATAACAGTAAGTTTATAAACAAATCCTTTCTCGAGATCAGAAAAGTAAAAGGCGTTTTATGTGTTTAAAGGAGAGATATTCCACCGAAACAATTCTGAGGTGCGTGTTCTTAATGTTATGTAATTTATCAAGCATGAAACGCAGTGTTTCATCTCCAGATGAACCAGCGGAGTATTTTTGACGAACTTCGAGGTGTTTCATCTGGTGATAAAACACTATCAAATGCTTGATATTACACCAGACTTAAAGACAGTAGAAATCGCACAGCAGAACTACAGTTTTTCCCAGACGAAAACTTTTATTAAATACTATTTAGAATAATACATACACAAGAAATCTACTGAAATACAACCGAGAAAAAATTAGAATTTATACATATTTTACATTTTTGGGAATTTTTGTACACTGTAGTATTCTTGCTTATGAAACTTGCGTTAGATTCATCCAAAAGAATGTGTTGTGTTCGCTGCCAGATTGTACTGAAGAATTACAGATGTTTTTGGCAGAAAGTGATAAATACATATTACAACGACAACTGCAGCACAAATTAGGCTTAAATTAGAAAATTTATACAATTTTACACCATAAGAAATTCATTCCCACTTACTGACTGGGCCAAGTACCAGATTCAGTCGAAGGATCTCGTTCGTGTTGAACTTCTGAAGTTCCTCCCTGCATACCAGGCAGTGGCGAACTTCGTATTCCGTGCGGAGAAAGAAAACCGGAAATTACTGGCAGGTGCGTGACTGAAGACGTAATGGGACCACTAATAAACGAATCACCTGGACTTGCACTTTGCGGCTGCGGTGCCTGCAGTGGGGTCCTCATGTGGTTTCCGTACGGGTTAGAATATCCGGGGTTTACTGCCGGGTGCGTGACTGAAGACGTAACAGGACCACTAAGATGTAGACCACCTGAACTTGCACTTTGCGGTTGCGGTGCCAGCAGTGGGGTTCTCATGCGGTTTCCATACGGGTAGGAATATCCGGGGATTACTTGCGGGTGCGTGACTGAAGGCGTAACAGGACCACTAAGATGTAGACCACCTGAACTTGCACTTTGCGGTTGCGGTGCCAGCAGTGGGGTTCTCATGCGGTTTCCATATGGGTAGGAATATCCGGGGATTACTTGCGGGTGCGTGACTGAAGGCGTGACAGGACCACTAAGATAAGGATCACCTGAACTTGTACTTTGTGGCTGCGATGCCAGCAGTGGCGCTCTCATGCGGTTTCCGGGGATTACTGGCGTGTGTATCACGGAAGACGTAACAGGAACACTAAATTGAAGTTGCGGATAACTTGGACTTGCACTTTGCGAATGAAATCCATACTGCGGGGATCGCAGCGTTTCATGAGGGAGGAGACTTTCCAATTTAACTGTGGAGTGGGTATGGGTTGATACGCCAGGACCAATGAGATATGGATCATCTGACATCGTAATTTGCGATTGCAATCCCTGGAGACGCGCTCCTTGCATTCCACGTGGGGGAAGAAATCCCGGGATTCCTTGCGGGTAGGTGACTGTGGAACCTTCGAGATTTAAATCACACGGCATTGTATTTTGGGGATGAACTCTCTGTTGTAGCGGATCCTGCATTCCACGCACGGAAAGATACCCAGAGTGAACAGGAGGGAGAGCAACTGTAGAAATGCCAGAACTGCGGGGATGCGGGTACCCTGGAATTGTACTTCGCGGTTGCCATGCCTCTCCGTAACGGAGGGGATGTTCACTGAAGGGTGCCAGGATGTGGAGGGGGAAATGCGACGTAGGAGTGGGAGCTCCTAGAGAAAATAAAATAAAAATTAAGATCCCACGATATAACATAAAGGTGCAGTGTAAACGACAGGTTTCACACTCGTGTTCTTTAAGTAGATTTCTCCTTTTAGGCTTTTCTAGCATTATACGCCTTCTTAGGTTATTGTACAATATTAGAAATTAAAGCAACGCCCAATTAGTCAACACAAGAAAATGTCCAGTTTGGAGGTATTAGAAGACAGACTGTAGAAGAAAAGTGCCTTCAGCCCCAGCAGTTCAAAAGGTAAATAGTGCTGTTTACTGGGTATCTCACTCTCTAATGCATAAAGGTGTCGGGTTCTTAAATACGCATCATCCGGTTGGTGATTTTCCTGGTGGATAGCGCTATCCAACTATTCAAAACACCCGGGCCTGTTTCTGTGTATTTTGGTAAGGAAGACAAGTTGCAGTACTACGTTAAGTGCTGTACATTGTCTTATTGGTACTCAAGTCAGTCATGGCGTTACTAGCTTATTAAATTGTAGAATTTTGTTTTAGTTGTAACATGGATGAAAACCTTACTAGCAGAATGGAGAGGCACTGGAACTGGTCCTGCGGTTCCAGGATCGTGTGACGGCACGTCCTGAGTACTGGGGCGAGTTTCGCTCTGTAAAAAGGGACCAAGTATCAGTACGGAACCAAAGTAAACGTGTGATCTCCCGCTAACAAACATTTCACAGTTTTTAAGATCACTCAGCTAAGCGTATGATCTAGGAAATAATCAGCTGACCCTTTCTGTCAAAAGCTAACTCTCTCTAAGATGGATTCCAACTCCAATTGTCCGCTTCAGAGTGGTGTCCGCGTCTTAGTGGTATAAAAGGTTAAGTTACAGTAGAATGATTGGAAAGCTGCAGAGAAGAGACCAACACCCAGTGTCCGGCTTACCGGCAGAGTTTTCAGCCTAATAGAGAGGTTAGTTACAGGGTTGTACGTCGAGTTCTAACACGTTTATAGCCCAGCGAAGTTGAATAACTCTCCTTCTAACACGTTTTTTACTTAGAAGGCGCCTGTTCCATGAAGTCTCTCTCGGTAAATATAAATCCTAGCCTATGATTAAAAACAATTTCGTGAATAAAACCTCATTACCTCATTAACAGACAAACAACCCACCTCGGGCTCGTCCTGTGAGACTGTAGACAGGCCAGAACCTGTGAAAAGATGCGAATCGTTACCCAAAGATCCTCCAGGTGTTAAGATGGTGGAGGGGGCACTGTGGTGATAGGTGTATATATCAGGTGAGGAGTAATGCTGTGAATACTGAACGTTATGAAGGAGGGTACCACTGTAGGCTGCAGCGGGTGTCAGACCGTGACTGGATCCATGTGCTGTAGAAATGGACGACACTGCTAACATTGGATCTGCTAAAGGAACAAAAAAGAAACCACGTCACATGATGGTATAAACGAAACCATCGATTTCTGACTGATAGACTTCTGGAACATTTATCCTTTCTTAATGTTATGTTCCCCCTGTTTTACTACTAAATTTATATAATTACTGCAAACAGCGCTCACTTTACGGAACACCGGGAAAATGCCTACATCGGAACAAGATCTTTTCCTTTTAAACTTCCCCAGTGACTGTTCTGCTTTTCGTTTCTGTATATGATAGCGAGGCCTGGTTCGTTAAATACTCATGCCGGGTAGTACTAGGTAGAATACCTTTTTGGTCTATAAACAGACTAATGGATAAACATAATTGTGAAAGTCCGATTTCCTTCATAAAAATTACTGACAGGATGCGACAACAGCAACTTGGTGCACGTCTACACCGCAATTATTAAAAAGAAGGACATCTCAGAAAAGAAAACTGACGTTTGACCAAGAAACCTTACCGGTAGGATCAGGAGGCGCTGAAAATGTTCTTCCCACGGTGTCTCGATCGTCAGCGGGGAATGGTGAGTCGTGAATACTGAGGGGAGTCTCTGCAGGAATCTGTTCGAGTGGTAAAAGAAAACAAGAGTTTATCAGAGCCTGTTCCAGGCTTTCAGATAGTGGAGAGTGGCACTTTCCACTATCTGAACGCCTCAAACAGGCTAAGAGTTGATGAGCCGATAAGATGGTTGAGCAAAAACAAGCTCTTCTGTTAGTAATGAAAACAACACTATACAAACACAGAACCTCAGTCTACTGTTGACACATCTCAAAGATCCACATTTTCTCGCGGCTTGTATAAACTTCACGTACGAAAATCAGCAAGTTTTTTCAAAGTGCACGATTAAATCGACTTCCCGAACGGTAAAAAACGTATGAAGAAAACTTCAGGTTGTTTCCAAAACCAGAGGTGTTTCCAAAACGGATTGCAGTCCGTTGCAATATTGTTCGAACAGTAACTTCCACAATTAAAAGCCATCGTTGTAAGAGAACCGTCGGTTTCGGTATGACTTAGCTCACTTCTTAAAAGAAGTGAGCTAAGAGCCTAAGACCACAAAAATAACTTGTTATCGTTAGTAAGACTTATATTCAACTGCACTGTTTTGATTTGACTCAGTTTTTGTGAAATCGCGACTAGAAAAAAAAAACCAGCCTGAAACTACTATGATACAAAACATATTTCCTGTTCCCTCAGTTTCAGTTTATAATAAGTGAACTCCTGAAAAGCTGAAGAAAAACCATACGTTTTTAAACGGAATGTTTTTTTTTTTCCAGTTTTTTTTTCCCCAGGAAATAACCAAACTCAGGAAATATTATACTCGATTTTCTTTTGCCAAAGTTGATGACCAACCTGTTGCTTTTGCGTCTGTGATTCAGTTGATGAGTGAGAAAAGAGACTGGGGTACTTCTTTTTCCAAAAGTCTTCTGACGGCCATTCATGTTCAGGGTAGGGGTTCCCGTCAAAATCCTACAACAAATCACAAAATAACACTAGCACCATTCAACTTTTAAAGCAACGTTTAAAAGATCGAAAGTGTAGTCTAGATTTTAAAACCTTTCATTAAGTGATAAGCAATTAAAGGGTAAAAATAACCCCAGGGGTTAACTACTATGTGATGGGGACGTGAATGCTCATCGGACAACTAGAATTTTACCCTTAACCCATTAAGCCCCAATATATAAAAAACAAATTCTCCACACTAGTGTCCATACATTGCCTTATAGAAGTAGTTGAGAGAACTTGATAAAAGATCAAAGTACTCAGTCTCCTTTATTCATCAGCTTATTACTTCTCCTAGCCTTTTCTATTGATGATGTTTTGATAATGTCAGGAGAAAGTTTATGTTGATCACCCTTGGAACTTTAAGACCAATCTGAGTAAAGCTCAAGCTGATTCCACCCCGAAAAGAGGTCATTTCTAAAACACATAGTCAAAGTAGTACTATAGAAATTTCTGCTTGCGACAAAGACGTTTTTCTTCTTTAATTTAGTTATATTTAGGACTAAACAAGAGATTTCGCTCATTTTGCAATCCGTTCCGAGGTCTTATTTAGTTCAAAGTCTTAAAATCCACGTCCCTAAACAGTAATTTCGTCCTGAATGGTCTTGCGAGTACCGCTGCGCTAAAAAACTTTCTTGTGAGTGTCTCAAAATTAAGGCTGCTTTTCACTAGTGGCAGAGTCGAAGTCGGAGTCGGAGTCGTTATCAAAAGCGTAGACCTTATGATCTAGTGAAAACAGCGTTCGATTCCGCTTAAGTTCCGCTTATGATCTAGTGAAAACCAGATTGTCAGAGCCGGAAGCAGAAGCGAAAGAACGAAACCAATCACAAAGCGTGAGAACGTGCATCGGGATTGGTTTCTCCTTCTGCTTCTGCTTCCGATTCTGACAACCTGGTTTTCACTAAATCATAAGCGGAACGTAAGCGGAGTCGGAAGAAATGGAAACGTTCTAATTCTTCTGACTCCGATTCCGGCGCGCTTATCACGCCTCTTATGACCTGAGATCAGGCCCAATTTTAGCGGTTCTCATGCATTCTCTCTAACGGCTACCGCTAAAAAAATCGCCTTGCCCGCCCTAATGTAATTTTCAAAGCGAAACGAAAACAGAGCCTGATCTCAGGTTACTCCGCTTACGACTCCGATTTTTGATTTTCACTAGGTCATAAGCCAGGGGCACCCAACGAGAATATAGTTCAAAACCACATAAACATAGCATTGTTGAACGTACTTTAGAATTTAAACAGTAGATAAAGGCTTATTTTTATCCCCTAAAAATTTTTCATCTGTTCGGATTTCCTAGCTGAAAGTATAGTGATCCGAAAATTATAGGGATCAAAATCTACCTTTCCGAAAATTTCAGCCAGAAAAAAGGCTCCCGAAAATTCTAGGTGACCTTATTAGGGTAAAAATCCGTTAAAAATGGGCAATTATACCATTTTTTTGATGTTCGAAAATCCTAGGAGAAGCAGGCAAGCAAGAAATTTTTCAGAAAATGATCCGAAAATTCTAGATCTCAAATCGTCTTCCGAACAGATAATTTTCCGAAAATTGTCGTTGGGTGCCCCTGATAAGCAATCTTACGACTCCAACTCCGACTCCGTCGCTAGTGGAAACCACCCTTTAGGTTGCTGCACGAGAAGTTCCTGATTTTTTCTTGTCAACCCTAAATTTCCGAATTTTTGTGCCGTTTAATAGTGATTAGAAATTACCTACATACAGAAAAAGCAAGGGCCTCACGAAATAAAGTTCTGTTGAAAAAAGGAGTTAAAAATACGAAAACGAGGGGAAAACGACAAAACCAAAAAAAAATACATCTGACTTCTTGGACACACCTCTAAAGGTGCCCGCAGCTTAAAGACCACATTCTACTTTTCAACCCCTAAAATTTGCATGCAAGACTTTCAAAACAGCAAAATCAAATAATATACTCTTAAAATGTGCGAATTATTGAAACCTTGGAGCCCTTTCTTCTATTAACCTTGGTCTCATAAAATCCTCACAGATCAGTTTTTCCTTAGTGGGGGTTGGGAGGGGAGGCGCAAAAAAACCTGCGTCTCGTCTGAAAAAACGCTTGCTGCGCTGCATAACGAAAGGTGGGAAAATTCTACCACGTGGATAGTTATATAACCAATCAGCTGTCGCCACGTCACAAGCCTCCTCTCACGCCACTTTGAATGACAGTTTGCTGGTTTTGTAGTTTGTTGTTCACTTCAGTTGAGTTTGCTCATCAAAGAAAACTTTCAACGCAAAAATACTCAAGATGGACTCAAAAAGAATGAGAAAACACCGTAAAATACCAGTTAAGAGAAAAATTCGTCTCGTGTACTCAGGAATTTGTCAAAGGATTTGTGCAAGCTAAAGGAAACTACATTTATGAACTTCAACTCATTCATACAAGACACGAAGTGGCGCAGGATTTCTTGTGTTCGTCGTAAAACTGGAAAACAAGTAACCGACAAAAATACACAGCTAGTACCATTGAGGAGTGCTTTTACCTATGATTTAATGTATGGTGTTAAATTTCAACCAAAGTGTCTCAGAGGAATTATATTTTTTGTGGAACGCTATCTCAAAAACCTACGCTACAGTCAGGTTATTTACGGGAGGACAAGCATTTACCGAAACGCAAGGGACATTCAAACAAAAGGACAGCTCTAAAAAGACTTCTTCGTTTTCTGGACTCTCAAAGAAACTTTACTTGAGTTTAGCTGATTTTACGAAAACCTTAGAGATAAAAGTGAAACTGTAAGTGGTTAACCTTTTTTTCTCTTGATTTTTGCAAATTTTGTTTGTTTGAATTGAACATGAACACAACATTTTTTTGATTTTATGCTTGTTATTCATCATTTTATGAAAAGTAATGAATTAAAATTGATTGAGAAATTAATACTATGGAATTTTTGTTTTAATACATATATCACAAGTTTGTTAAGTCAGCTCATATCGAGTTGAACCAGACTCGAAGAGAAATTTCATATCTGCTCGCTGATCCATTATTTTGCACAGTGAAAACACCTTCAGATTAATTTACTTGTTCTCGGTTAAAACATTTTTTTGGATTTAGTTTAATCAATTGAAAGGAATGAATTTGAAATGATACTTTGAATCTGCTAAAGTTTGTGATTTGTTTTCAAAAGTAAATCTCGTGTTTTGTCGAGTATAAAAATGACAAAGAAAGGAAAATGGCGAAAGGCAAGAGCTGAGTAGAAATAAACTGTAAACAAAGAATAAAGAAACAAATTGCGATAAAATTGGAAAACTTACGTGGTAGTATGACACCAGTAGAGTGATGTTGCTGTGCTGCTTGATGGCTGATGACAGATCCATCACCTGCTGTGGAGTCATCTTCACTCCTCCAAGCCCCAGTCCCTTCAGGTGAGGAGCGCAGCTGAGATGTTGAATCAAGCTGTCTACTCCTGCACCCAGAAGAGGATTGGATGACATGTGGAGCGACTCCAAGTTTGGTGCTTTTTTAAATAAATTGCTGATGAACAACTCCACAGCAGGTGATGATGTTACTTCATTGGGTCCAATTCCAGAGCTTCAACCTCAGAAAACTCTTGGACTATGTCTTCTGGCAACTACGGTAAATGAAGCATTAATTCCTTCAGTTTGTGTGTTACTTGGATGTTCCTCAGCAGAGACTCTGTTACCTCAGCATCCAACACTTCACCGTGTTCACCCACAACCATTATCTGGTGTGGAGCGGTGATAAACGCCATCATCTCAATCAGCTGTTCCACTTCTGACCTGTTCACCCACCGAGCTTTAATCCTCCGAACCCTGGAGAGACCATGACGCTTTGAACAACAGCTGCTGCTGCTCTCTTCACTTGACTCATCACCATTCATGTTTGTCTTCTTTGTTGTCTCTTGTTTACTTATTAGCGCCTTTATTATATCACAAGGAAAAGGAATGTCTTCATCTTTATCTTTAACAATTTTAGCTAAATAAAGGTGAGTGTTGTTTTCTTCTTTCTTTAAAAAAAATTCACCAATATGACGCCATGTTAAGTTGCTTAAAATTTCTGATGCTTTCTTTTCTCCTGCAGAGCTAACAATAACTGCGTTTAATTGTTGTGTTAAAATGATTAAATTACTATAGTCCTGCTCCTTTGTACTAAAAAAAACGTAGTTGGGTGTTTCGGCAGTTTGAACTAATTTTTCCATTACGATAACATTTAGCTGCTTATCATTAATTACAAGAACTCCTCCTAAAGAGGAAAGAAATGTAGGAAAGAGGTTTTTTCTTGTCTCAGCTGAGCAGTAGAAAAATAACTCATTACAAAGACTAATAAAATTTCTTTGTTCTTCTGACAAGTCCTTCTTTGAGGGTGTTTCGTTGTCGAATTTAAACTCTGTCAGTTCTTCTTTCTTCGCCGCCATTCCAAGTTGAATCAGAATGTCGCGCGCGGCTTCTTCTGACAACTCACCAGCAAATTTGAGCGCTTCATTTATTTTAAAGATCTTTTCAACTGAGTCCACGTTTGACAGGGAATTGGTGCCTTCAGCCTTTTTAGATGTCAGGTCTTCTTTTAGGAAATTCCCAGCCAGGTATTCTTGGACGGATTTGTGAATAAAGTACACGCCTTTTTCAGGATTCAAAGTCGCCATATTTAAAACCTGAAAAAGGCCGACTTCAATCAGCCTCTCGATTAAACTGTAGCCAGCAGGTAACTGACTAAAAGGGAAATAAAGCTGGCCTTGCAAAAGGGCTTTAAAGGCCAAGCGTCCTAATGCGTATAATTCATCTGAGTAATCTTTGGCAGAAACCGATTCTTCAGCAGACTTTTTTTCACACATGTGATCAAACATGGTTGTCATGAACTGGGCGAAGATGTCTGCGCGTTCTTTTGGTAGTTCTTCACGTGTTGTTTTTGTCCAGAGCAAGCACAACATTAAGAGCAGTAGGGGAATTTGTGCTAGTTCACTTAGGTTGTGCTGCCATAAGTACATAAAAAAATCTTCAATATCTTTATCATCTTTCAAAAATCTACGGGCGAACTCTTCTTGGCGCTGATAATTAAAGCCGTCAATTTTAAATTGAGCATCACTATAATTTCTCAACGTCTCAGCTTTCATTTCCCTTGAAGTAATTACAACACAACAATCTCTTAATTGACTTTTTTTCCAGATTTTGAAGACAGGCGACTCGTTTTTTGAATTGTAAACATATTCATCGTAGCCGTCCAAGATAAGCAAGACTTTTTCTTGATGGCGACGAACGTAATCATACAAGTTGTGTACAGAAATTGCACCATTACTATCCAGCACTTCACAAGCCGTTAGAATGGACGGAACATCCTGGAGATTACTAACATCACGTAATCTCACCAGAAGGACAAGATCAAATGCTCCTAATGTTTCTGAATATCTCTGCTGGGACCAGTCAAAAGTTGCTTTCTTCGTGAAAACAGTCTTGCCGATACCTAGGTGACAATAACAACAAACTGTCAATACGTCTTCTAAACATTGGTTTACTTTTATCATGTGAAGTCACGTGAAGTGGAATGTAAAATATTGAAATGGGAATTTATAATTGTCATAAAAATTTAGGATAATTTATTTATTTTATTTTTTACGGAATATTTATGTTTAAACTTTTTAAACCAATGCAGAGTGAACAACACTGTTCTAATGCGACAGAACAGCTCACAACTGCAAATTCTGCTCAAATACACTCGCTCCCTTTCAAGTGAAAATTTCTTTTCAACACAACTCTTCTCCTTAGACACTTCACCTTCTCCTCTCACATTCAGAAAAAAAAAATCCACATAATTTATCAAACTTCAACAAACGTGTACATCATCATTACAATAGATGTTACAGATGCAAGGCAGGTGCGTAGTCGCCACTAAAAATGTTTAAGTCTTATTTGGCATTTCTTGCGCATGCTCCGAAAATTTCCCGCCACTTCAGACAATCTTAGACAAAAACCTTGAAACACTTTGGAAAATTCTGGTCCCTTTTGTTTTCCCCCTCCCTTTTACAATGTTGTTGTAGCTGTTGTGGTTTAATTTTATCCTTGGTTTAATTTTTATTTCCCATTGTTTTAAACTCATCGTCATACATTACCGTACCCCAAAACAAAGGGAAATCAAATTTAAACCAAGGATAAAATTGAACCACAACATAGCCACGCAACTTGGCAATAACATCTCAACATTGCAGGGGGAAAGGGACGTGCATAGGTGTTTCAGGGATTTTTGGCCAGGATTGTAGCATCCAGGGATGCTACAATCCTCGCTATGTTCTGACAACTGCATGCAAATCCTTCAAAGGCCAATTTTAGAGGATTTGTATGGAGTCTTAAATAACTATCTCTGTGCACGTATTAGGTATAAGTAGCAGGTCTGAGAGTAAAACCTCACCAGATTCGTACATGTAAAAGTAAAGGGAGAGTGGCAGTATACTGGCCCAACAACCAACGTGTACCATCTCTGATTACAATAATTATTAACTCTATCATTAGTCCGGGTAGTAAGCATTTCCACGCAAGTTATTGCACATCTGCAAGAGCTTTCACAATAACTCAAGTGGATGAGTAATTACTACGGTTGAAATGGTTGCTACACAGGCTACTTGCCAATTCTGATCCACACTTTATTGCAATAATAATTTAATATTGTTAGTTTTATACCTGACTATATCCCCTGGGGTGACAGGCAAGGCTGCATGTAGTAATCATGATACTAAGAACATGATGTCTCCAAAGGAGACAGGTCTTACTCATGCAACATTTATGGATTTTTAAATATTGTTCCTTTCTTTATTACAGGATTTAAGAAAAAGAAGGAGAAACCAAGAGGACGCAAAAAGAAGGAGAAAGACATTACAAGATTTGTGTTCAGAAAAACAGGAATAAACACTAGGATTTGTCAATGGAGTTAAACATCAGAGATGCTCATTCATTTACAATTCAAGTAAGATAAGAGATGTTGGCATTCAGATGATAACCTATTTACAAATTACCTTCTGAAGCATTGCTCTTTCTAGATGGCATGTTTGATTGTCAAAGTACTCTCTTTGACATTTTTATGACAATTTTTGTCAACAGCGCAAATAACCGCAGAACATTCTGAGTACCTTTAAAGTCATTCCAAAGGGATTACTATCAGACTGCTGGAATCTTAGCATGTTTTGCACTACTAAAATGGGTAAATTGTTTAGGAACACTGTCATGAATCATACTTGCCGGTAACTAGTACGAGTCACAATTAAAAATGAACAATTTTGTCACTAGAAATTGGATTTCTTTTTGTGATTACTTAGTATGAAAATGGTAACTACTATGAAAGTCTGAAATGTTACATTTACAGTATTACCATTGTTAATACTGTACTTAAAATTTGAAGCATGTCATCTTTATAGTCTGTTAATTGCAACAGATCTACTTATACAGATACATGCTCAGAAGAAAACCCATTCCAACAATTTTGGGTAACAATAATATTATTGTTGGTCAGCAACAAATACCAAAAATATTTGGTAAAAAACTCGTTTTTTTAGACCCTAGTAATGCTAGTTGTTGGATGTTCAGCAATGTTCTTGCACTGTTGAGTCAGTTCCTGGGGTAGCAATATTGAACATACCGCTGAAATAATATCACAACATTGTTGCCTGATATTTCTTGCAAACAACAGCAACTGAAATCTTCAATCATAGGGATCCCTAAAGCTCTGAAACTATAAAATCCAGGGAGCATAGCACGTTTCTTTTGTGAATAGCTTACACCACACCAGGGTCATCTAGCACTGCTGGAACACAGCCCTGTTGTTGTGTGAAAGACTCGGCTTAATATGATTGACAGGTATCTTGCAGTCCAGCGATCCTCACCACAAAAAATAAACGTAAATTGAATGTTATTGATCATTAATTCTTAATGATGTGGCAGTCCATTGATGCAAAATTGATTTTGACAAAGAAAAAGAATAACTTGGAATACACTTCAATGTGTTGATATACTGGGTACCTTCTTTGAGGTTTAATCTACTGAAAATGTTATTGTAGTCTCTACAATAACTGAGGAGCCAAAGAGAAGCAATCAGTTTACTGCAACAAGCGGAAATTAACTGAATTCACTTTGCAAGCTTTTTATACCCAGAGTTCTTTTAATTAATGTTAAAATGTTCCTAGTTCCACAAAGAAGGGCTGGCAAAACATTAGTTGGGCTTTTGTGTTGTTTTCTCTATAAGTAGCCCAATGGTAAAGCAAAGTTTCATGGCTTGTTAAGAAAAGTAACAGACTGAATGCAGTTTGGGCTAGCTTCATGGAGCCCCACCAGAGGCTAGTAAACTGAGTTAATTTCTTGCTCTTTGGGCAGCCAAGCTGATTTGGTTTTCTTTTGTGTGTCTCACCTTGTGCAAACATAGTACAGCAATGGGGAGACAATGTCATGTGAACTTTGTCAGTTTGAATCGTAGTATTGAGGCAGTCTATAAACTTAGCATTTTATACTCTGGGTTCTTGCATCCTGCCATGTTGTGTCTCTTTCAAAGGTTTTTGTTGTTTTTTGTCCATTATGCTTGCAATACTATTTACATTTTCCTTTTTTAATGCTTATGAATAGAACATGGAGATACTTCTGGGTTTCGAAATGGAGAAAACTGGGGAAAACCTGGAATACTGAGCAAAAAATTTCACCCAAATACTGGGTCACATCTTAATACGGGACACTGATAATGAGATCTATTGGTCGTCCCCACCTCCCCCTCCCTCCTCCCCCTCCTACCTCCCCCCTCCTCTCTACTGGGATACGTAACATGAGCGTTTTAAAGGCTCGTTGAAGTAAGGCAGTAAAATAATATTCATTATTAGTATTCACGGTACCACAGCAATTTGATCGGATACTTGAATGACTCACAGTCAATCAGTTGATGCCACCCTTATTGGGACTAACTGCGTTGTCCTTATCAGCCGAATAGAGTAATTTCTTTTACCATGAATAAGTTCGTCAAAGGATTCTTGTCTTTGCTGGTAAATGGAGCGAGTTTTCCTCTGCATATGGTACTGCTACCAGGGATTGGCGCCGATAAAAGTGGTGCGTGCTGTAACATTTTTTATTTATTTACAATGATTGATTTGAAGTGCTGGGACGATAAAGTGTTCGAATTTTGTTTTTAACTTTTAACGGAAATTTTTTGTCCGATTAGAAAGAGAACACAATTTACAAACATTTATTTCTTGTCTTTCTTTACTGTATTTTTGTTCACTTATAAACCTATCGACTTGAAAATGGTCACTTATAAGCTTTAGACTCTAGTCGTTATTCTATATTAATTATCAAAAAGTCCATCCGAGGAAGTAACCGCTCTTTGAAAAAAACATTGCGTGATTTTTCACAGTTTTTACCTAATAAGTGACAGGAAAAAGAAATATCATTCATGTTCGGTGCAGAATAGATTTTTTTAACTTCTTTGAAACAAAATATTGCCCGTTTGCAATAGTAATTATACTTTTCGAAGATTTACCCAGCTTTTTTGGGTGTTTTTTTTTCTGTCCTGAAACAGCAGTGGAAAGAATAGAACCGTTATGAATGAAACTCGAGAACTCAATATGTAAGTTGATTCATGGAGTTAAGTGCTACGTCCTCTCTTTGGAGCAAATAATAGACTGACACCTTGATGTAGCCAAGATCGTTCTGTATTTGTTTTTTAAGTCACAGTTACTTCAACTCGTGCGACAAACGAAAATAATCAATCTAGTCCCTCTAGCTCTTTTGGCCACAAAATGCCAAAATAGTCAAGAGCCTATCAAAAGCAGATCGAATTTTAAGGCAAAATGTCGCTTTGGCTCTTTTTTGCACGTAGGTCTGTACTGAATTGGTGGTAGGTCCAGGCCCTCATATCTATTCAGGAAGGGTCTCCTTTGTTTAATGGCAATGGCTTCCTTGACTCTGCGCTTGATGGTGTTGTTCGGACAATTACATTCATTGGCTAAACCGCCAGGTCCCTTCCCTTGTCCCCGGATCAAAGAACACCAGTCCCCTAATATTCTGACATTTTCGAGCATTGCCAGGCCACAGGTCACAACATCAACCCACCCAATGTAAAAGTTCTATCTGACGGAAACAACACCATCAAGAGCAGAGTCAAGGAGACCATTGCTATTAAACAAAGGAAACCCCCCCAGATGTGGATGAGGGATTGGACCTACCAGCACTTTAAAATCCTCTCAACGCTGATGAAGTCTGAGTGATTCGGACGAAATATTCGTTTCCCACCTTATTTTTTTCGCTCTGAGTTTTGGAATTTTCTGCACTAATTAATAATAATAATAATAATAATAATAATAATAATAAAACAAAACTTTATTCATAGATTTAAAAAAAAAAAAAAATAGACTATTTACAGATTCAAAAATATGAAATATTAAAATATATACCCTATGTACATTTTTCTTGTCTACGAAAGAGAATTGTTGTAAAATGACTATCTAAAGACTACTAATAACAATTATAAAAAGCATCAAAAAGTTGATAAAAAAAATAAAAACTATTTAAAAATAATAATTCAAACTGATAAAAAGTTACTACTTAAATTCTGGCTTGCGCACTTTCCGATGTAATGTCAATGTCAGATATATTGGCTGCTCTTCTCTTGCTCCTGGTTCCTCTGAGACACAGCAAGGCTGATCGTAAGATGGCAAAGGATACTTTCGCCCTTATCCAAGATATGGTTGTAGCGTAGTCATCTCCTTTCTTTAACGCAAGTAGCTCTGCGAGGCGGCTATGGAATCTCTTGCATTCATCGGCCATTCCACCTGTGCTTGTAAAGACTAATGGTGTGAATGTCCCTTGCTCCACTTCCAAAACCCGCCTGCTGTATTGCAGTATAATAATAATAATAATAATAATAATAATAATAATAATAATAATAATAATAATAATAAAAGAAGAAGAAGAAGAAAAGGGCAATTTAAGAACCTACTAGTTTTCGCTGAAATGCCTAAAAACGATGGTACTTACATTTAAACAATAATACAATTACAATACTTGTAATTTGGATATCTCGTTAAGAACAAGTACTTGCCTAAACTAAATATTGCAAATTTTTGCGTGATTTTGCAAAAAATGCAATATTCTGCAAGCACCCCGGCGTTCCTATACATCGGCCATTCTCGTCACTAGAACCACCCCATCGGTTGGCTTACGAGGACCACTTAAAAAACCGACGGGCCCTGAGGACGAGAATAAACTCGCTCGAACCCATTTCGCTCATATTTTCCACAGGCGCAGTCAAGGCAACACCCACCGCCCCACCCACCAAAACACCGCAAATTCGCCAAACCACAGACGGCGATGATGATTTTGTGCATGGAATCATCGGTGGAGCCATCGTTCTTGGAATGATTATGATGATTTACACATGTCACTCATGCTACATCCGCTTCTGCCGTAACCGACAGGATAACGCAGGCGCAATTCTTAATTTGCCAAATATGATGCAGTTACCGTCCCAGTTTCCGATCGGTCCTCCGTTCCTTCACAAAGATGATGGTATTACTTTAGTAACCCAAAACGGAACCACATTATTTTCAGTCAGTAGGAATGCAATAAAAAAGAGGAGAAATTCTTTTTTCCGGCCACGAGCTCGGCTGGGCCTCCGAGGTCGTCAAACGTTCGAGGTGTTTTTTTTTTTTTTTTTTTTCTTTTCTGTTTGTTTTTTTGTTTTATTGACTGATATTTCATTCACTGTTAAGGGCAAGGGTGTATACAAAACTCAGCTAACGTAACAAACTGCCCATTGTTCTCAAAGTATTGAGCTTTTTTCCGTTAAAATTGCTGTGCACTTGAGTAAAATTATGCATACCTATGGAAAATCATCACTTAAACTTGTAGACTATTTATTGTGAACGTTTGTCACCTCTGCTAACATAGTCAAACGCATAGGATAAGTGGAGGGTGGAGTGGGTGGGTACCGCGTGCTCCAGAAGAGCGTTGAGTTGGAGACTGGCGTAGAAGGAAAGGAGTACTACTGTTTGAGAATTCCCACTATTACAAAGGGATAAGTTAAGGGTGGAGTGGGTGCGTACAACGTGCTCAAGACGAGCGTTGAGTGAGAGACTGGCGTGGAAGGAAAGGAGTACTACTGTTGGAGACTTCCTACTACTATAAAGCTTGAAAACTATCAGTAATTTCACGGAACGCTCGAAGTACTCCTTACGATTAATTTTCTTAGCATTTCGCATAGAGTGTGCCGCGTAAGACGATTAGTGACTAATCAAATTTAACGAGGAGTTCTCACTTAAAAGCCGCCAAATCTTCTGGATACTATCCCCCCTCAAAGGATGCTATGACAAGGGGAAAAAGGGAAACAATGCCAGCCTTAAAGACAGTACAAATGGCACAGCAGAACTACAGTTTTTCTCAATCCAAAACTTTTAATAAATACTATATACAATAATACATACACAAGAAATTCACAGCTGAGAAAAAATGAGAATTTATACATTACAATTTTTGTACACTGTAGTATTCTTGCTTATGAAACTTGCGTTAGATTCATCCAAAAGAATGTGTTGTGTTTGCTGCCAAATTGTACCGAAGAATTACCGATTTTTTTGGTCAAACAGTGATAAATACGTACTATAAAGATAACTGCAGCACAAATTAGGCTTAAATTGGAAAATTTATACAATTTTACACCATAAGAAATTCATTGCCGCTTATTGACTGGGCCGAGTATCAGATTCAGTCGAAGGATTTCGTTCGTGTTGAACTTCTGAACTTCCTCTCTGCATACCAGACGGAGAAAGAAATCCAGGGATTACTGGCGGGTATACGACGGAAGACATTGGACCACTAAGATGCGGATCACCTGGGCTTGCACTTTGCGGTAGCGGTGCCAGCAGCGGGACTCTCATGTAGTTTCCGTAGGGATAGGAAGAATATCCTGGGATTACTGGCGGGTGTATGACGGAAGACATTGGACCACCAAGATGCGGATCACCTGGATTTGCACTTTGCGGTAGCGGTGCCTGCAGTGGGGCTCTCATGCGGTTTCCGTACGGGTAGGAAGAATACCCTGGGATTACTGGAGGCTGCGTGACTAAAGACGCAATAGGACCACTAAAATGCGGATCACCTGGACTTGCACTTGGCGGCTGCGGTGCCTGTTGTGGGGCTCTCATGCGGTTTCCGTAAGGGTAGGAATATGCGGGGATTAATGCCGGGTGCGTGACTAAAGATTTAACAGGACCACTAAGATGCGGATCACCTGGACTTGTACTTTGCGACTGCGGTGCCTGCAGTGGGGCTGTCATGGGGTTTCCGTACGGGTAAGAATATCCGGGGATTACTGGCGGGTGCATGACTGAAGACGCAACAGGACCACTAATATGCAGATCACCTGAACTTGCACTTTGCGGTTGCGTTGCCTGTTGTGGGGCTCTCATGCGGTTTCCGTACGGATAAGAATATCCGGGGATTACTGGCGGTTGCGTAACTGAAGACGTAATAGGACCACTAAATTGAAGATACGGATAACTTGGACATGTACTTTGCGAATGAAATCCATATTGCGGGGATCTCATCGTTTCATGAGGGGGGAGACTTTCCAAATTAACTGTGGAGTGGGTATGGGTTGATACGCCAGGACCAATGGAATATGGATCGTCTGACATCGTACTTTGTGGTTGCAATCCATGAAGACGCGCTCCTTGCATTCCATGTGGGGGAAGAAATCCCGGGATTTCTTTCGGGTAACTGACTGCGGAACCTTCGAGATTTAAATAACACGGCATTGTATTTTGGGGCTGAACTCTCTGTTGTGGTAGATCCTGCATTTCACGCAGGGTAAGATATCCAGGGTGAACCGGAGGGAGAGTAACTGTAGAAATGCCAGAACTGCGGGGATACGGGTATCCTGGAAATGTACTTCGCAGTTGCCATGCCTGCAATGGTGATTCCAGCACTCTGTGACGGAGGGAATGTTCACTGAAAGGCGCTAGGCTGTGGCTCGAGAAATGCGACGTAGGAATGGGAGCTCCTAGAGAAAAAAATAATAAAAATTACGATCCCACGAGTTAACATAAAGGTACAGTGTAAACAACTTGTTTCACACTTGTGGTGTTAAAGTAGATTCCTCCTTTTCCGGCATTATACGCCTTATTAGGTTATTGTACAATGTTAGAAATAAAAGCAACGCCCAAATAGTCAACACGAGAAAATAATGTCCGTTTTGGAGATATTTAATTAGAAGACAGACTGTACAAGAAAGGTGCCGTCAGCCCCAGTAGTTCAAAAGGTGAATAGTACTTTTCACTGGGTATCTCACTCTCTGATGCATAAAGGTGTCGGGTTCTAAAAATATTTATACTCTGGTTGGTGATTTTTCTGGTGGATAGCGCTATCCAACTATTAAAAACGTCGGGGCCTGTATCTGTGTATATATGTATATATCTGTGTGTATGGACGACGGGACCGTTTAATACAAGTTGCAACACTACGTTAAGTCCTGTACATTGTCTTACTTGTGCTCTAGTCAGTCACGGCGTTACTAGCCTTTTAAATTGCAGATTCTTGCTTTAGTTGTAACACGAATGAAAACCTTACCGGCAGAATGGAGAGTTACTGGAACTGGTCCTGCGGTTCCAGGATCGTATGACAGCACGTCCTGAGTACTGGGGCGAGTTTCGCTCTGAAAAAGGGACCAAACACAGAATAATCAATATCAGTACGGAACCAAAGTAAACGTGTGATCTCCGGTTAACAGTTTTTTGGCAATATTAAGATCACTAAGCAAAGTGTATAATCTGGAAAATAATCAGCTGACCCTATCCGTCTAAAGTTAACTCTCTCTAAGATGGATCCCAACTCCATTCAATTGTCCGTCTCAGGGTGGTGTCCGTGTCTTACTATTATACAGTTATTTCGAGAAAGGTTGTCGGAAAAAATGTGCACGCGACAATCCCGAAAGGTAATATGGGATGTGATCAATACACTGTTCCTGACACTGTAGCTGTCGAACCTACTTTTGTTGCGTGAATGTGTAGCGGACCTCTAAGGAAACCAAAGGTCATGGTTTGTGATTTGTGTTTAGTGGATTTCAATCCCTTTTGTGTAATTCTAGGTTCGTTGCTTTTAAACTTCAGAGTTCGGTCCCGTGTTTTTGAACAGCGGAGTACATTTCACCTTAGCTCGAAGTTTTTTTTGATCTTTGTTATACTAAACCCTGCAAGTTTAGATTGTTCGGATACAGCTTTCAAATCCAGAAGAAACACAGATATGGGTGGGTGAAAACGGTACGTTCCCGCCAACATTTCCTTCCTTATTGCCGCCTTTATTTGACAAACATAGTGGATGCTACGGTAACGATTTGATTGACGTCGCAGAAAAACCCAAAATCCTGAAACGTTTTTGACAACGCAGGTCGCGTGTTATCCGAAACAGCTGTAAAAAAGTGGCTTTGAAAGGACTGATCATTACCCGGCCTCATTACCTCTTTAAGGGAAAAGCGTTCCAGCTGGTGCAAATCTTGAATCTCAGTCTGTGGCCACATCTCCTATGGAGAAAAGTCAGTTCAAAACTTTTATACCGTGGTTAATACAGCAAAATACCATTTTTTCAAGATTTGGGCAAACCAAAAAGGTAGGCCTCTTTCTAAAGAGAAACATGTTAGTCAAACCGACCCCTCTCGACCAACCCCGTTTCATCTTTGTTTGTTATTAATCTCACCCAAATTGCTTCCAAATAGTCAATGGCATTTTTGTTCTTTTAATCTTCATTACGGGTGTTAGTGTCCTCCAGGTGTCTTACATTGTTCGAGTCCAGCGAGGGTGAATGACGCTCCTATCAACAAGTTTGAGGCGTCTGATCCACACAGGCATCCCAGGAAGGATGAATACTGAACAAAGTCGTCAAAACTTTCCGACCACGAAGTAAAGGTACGACCTTGAGCTCTGACACTCTTGGGGCTAGCAATGCTCAATAACATTCCTATCAACAACTTTGTTATTGAGTAAACGACTTACACCTAATTGCAAAAACGTTGTCATAGAAAAAAGCAAAAAGCAAAAAGACAAATAGGAATAAATTAGCCATGTGATTTACATTTGCGTATTTTAATTCAGTATTTAACAATTATTTAGGAATTCATTCACAATAACAAGAGATAATTCTGCAATTCCGCGCTGTAAGAAAGACAGGCGCCATAGTCATTTTAGAGCCAACATTCTCCATCAACAGAAGTCGCACAATTCGAAAAAGAAAAAGGTAAATTGACGCGAGCAATATTAAGTCTCAGTTGTCGCACTTTCAGTCGCCAATCTATTATGTCCTGACAAACGAAGCTTGGTTTGTGGCTCAGGTGGGGAACTGGTGGAGGACCCCCTCACCCTCTCCGCGATGAAGATTCCTGCCTAGGCCCCTGATTTGTTGCTTGAAAATTGTGATCAGATGGTGTTGTGCACTGCAAACCATACTCAGACTGGCTTTTCTATTTAGCACTAATCTAAAACACGCGTTGAGTTCCTGGAATTTACCCCCGGCTATATTTATTTAAAAAAAAAAATGGACCCCTTTTTTCTTTAGTAGTTATATTATCCGATGTGCTTTGTAATTCGAGCACGTTTGAATCAGCCTCGAATTGCATTGACACCATGAAACTGATGCAAATGATTTCTCTCATATTACGTGATGTGTGTTGTGAATGTTGCAAGCTATGATAATTACATGCTAATTAATTCCTATTTAACTTTTTGCTTTTTGCTTTTTTCTATGAAAACCTTATTGCAATTAGGTGTATCCATAAAATCATTCTCAATAACCCTTAACACTGTTTCAAACTAATATACAAGAACAGCTATATGAATCCGGCCCATCGCTCTTGTCCGGCATCATTACCTCATCAATGGGCTCTTCCTGTGTGACTGTAGAAGGGCCAGGAGCACTGATGAGATACGGATCGGTAGACAAGGATTCTCCAGGTGTAAAGATGGTGGACGGGGCACTGTGATGATGGGTGTGGATATCTGGTAAGGAAAAATGCTCTGAATACTGAGCTTGAGGTACCAGACCGTGGCTGGATCCATGCGCTGTAGGAATAGATGCCGCTGTTAACATCGGTTCAACTGTTAAGGGAAAAGAAGGTAGAAATTAGCATCCCACGAGTAGGAATGGACGGCCCTGCTAACATTGGATCAGCTAAAGGAAGAAATAAGGATCCCACGTAACGTAATGTATAAAGGAAACCATCGATTTCAGACTAATAGACTTCTAGAATATTTATCCTTTCTTAAGGTTATGCCCCCTCATTTTACTGCGTAAGTTTAAATAATCATAAGTGCAAACATCGCTCCCTTTAGGTAACACCGGAAAATGTCTACATTGGAACAGGATCTTTTCCTTTTAAACTTCCTCAGTGACTGTTCTAACATACTTTTCGTTTCTGTATATGGCAGCAAGGCCAGGTGCGTTAAATGCTTATGCCGGGTAGTGCTGCGTAGAGAACCTTTTTGGTCTATAAACAAACTAATGAATAAACATAGTCCTTGACGTCCGATTTCTTTCATCAAAATTACGGACAGAATGTGACAACAGCAACTTGTCGCACGTCTACACCGCAATTATTAAAAAGAAGGCAATATCACAAACCAAAACTGACTTTTGAGCGCAACGAAGTTATGCACAACTTCTTATTAGTGGTCAGGGCGTTAATCGCCAATAGGTTTTGTTACATCTGTGATTGGGAAGGCAGGGAACTGGGGGGGGGGGGCGGGGGACAAGAAACCTTACCGGTAGGATCAGGAGGCGCTAAAAATGTTCTTCTCACGGTGTCTTGATCGTCAGCGGGGAATGGTGAGTCGTGAATACTGAGGGGAGTCTCTGCAGGAATCTGTGCGAGTGGTAAAAGAAAACAAGAGTTGATCAGAGCCTGTTCCAGGCTTTCAGATAGTGGAGAGTGGCACTTTCCACTATCTAAACGCCTGAAACAGGATAGGAGTTGATGAGAAAATAAGATGATTGAGCTATAAAAACTCTTCTGTCAGAAATGAAAACAAGACTATACAAAGACAGAACCTCAGTCTACTATTGACTGGTTTGATCCAAGCCTCAAGCTCCATGTTTGTCTAAAATGCGTAAAATGCTCTACTACAGCGTAGCGGTGAAATTTGCAAGTCAATAAACATTTCAAAGATCCACATTTTCTCCCGGCTTGTATAAACTTCACGTACGAAAATCAGCAAGTTTTTTCAAAGTGCACGATTAAATCGACTTCCCGAACGGTAAAAAACGTATGAAGGAAACTTCAGGTCGTTTCCAAAACCAGAGGTATTTCCGAAACGGATTGCAGTCCGTTGCAATATTGTTCGGAGAGTAACTTCCACAACTAAAAGCCATCGTTGTAAGAGAACCATGGGTTTCGGTATGACTTAGCTCACTTCTTAGATGAAGTGAGCTAAGAGCCTAAGACCACAGAAATAACTTGTTATTGTTAGTAAGACTTATATTCAACTGCACCGTTTTGATTTGACTCAGTTTTTATGAAATCGCGCCTAGGAAAAAAAACTAAAGCCTGAAAATACTATGATATAAAACCCATTTCCTGTTCCGTCAGTTTCAGTTTATAATAAGTGAACTCCTCAAAAGCTGAAGAAAACCATACGTTTTTAAACGGAATGTTTTTTTTTTCAGGTTTTTTCCCCAAGAAATAACAGAACTCAAGAAATATAATACTCTATTTTCTTTTGCCAAATTTGATGACCAACCTGTTGCTTTTGCGGCTGTGATTCATTTGATGAGTTAGAAAAGAGACTGGGGTAATCCTTTTCCCAATCTTCTTCTGATGGCCATTCATGTTCAGGCTTGGGGTGGCCGCTCCCCCGAACATCCTACAACAAATTACAAGATAACACTAGCACCATCCAACTTTTAAAGCAACGTTTAAAAGATCGAAAGTGTAGTCTAGATTTTAAAACCTTTCTTTAAGTGATAAGCAATGAAAGGGTAAAAATAACTCCAGGGGTTAACTACTATGGGATGGGGGACGTGAATGCTCATCGGACAACTAGAATTTTACTCTTAACCCTTTAAGCCCCGATATAAAAATACAAATTCTCCACACTAGTGTCCATACATTGCCTTATAGAATTAGTTGAGAGAACTTGATAAAAGATCAAAGTACTTCTCCTTTGTTCATCAGTTTATTACTTCTCCTAACCTTCTCTTTTGATAATGTTTTGGTATTGTTAGGAGAAAATTGATGTTGATCACTCTTGGGACTTTAAGACCAACCTGAGTAAAGCTCAAGATGATTCCACCCCGAAAAGAGGTCATTTCTAAAACACATAGTCAAAGAAGTACTATAGAAATTTCTGCTTGCGACAAAGACGTTTTTCTTCTTTAATTTAGTTATATTTAGGACTAAACAAGAGATTTTACTCATTTCGCAATCTGCTCCGAAGCCTTAAAATCCACATGCCCTAAACAGTAATTTCGTCCTGAATGGTCTTGCGCGTACCGCTGCGCTAAAAAACGTTCTAGTGAGTGTCTCAAAATTATTGCTTCCTTTCACTAGCGACAGAGTCGGAGTCGTAATCAAAAGCGTAGACCTTATGATCTAGTAAAAACAGCGTTCGATTCCGCTCAAGTTCCGCTTATGATCTAGTGGAAAACCAGATTGTCAGAGTCGGCAGAAGCGGAAGAACCAAACAAATCACAAAGCGTGAGAACGTGCATCGGGATTGGTTTATCCTTCTGCTTCTGCTTCCGATTCTGACAACCTGGTTTTCACTAAATCATAAGCGGAACGTGTAAGCGGAGTCGGAAGAAATGGAAACGTTCTAATTCTTCTGACTCCGATTCCGGCGCGCTTATCACGCCTCTTATAACCTGAGATCAGGCCCAATTTTAGCGGTTCTCATGGGGCGCGATCCATTCAACCAAAATTTTCGGAAATTTCGGTCCAAAACTCAATGGATCGGTTCGGTCCAACCGGAAAAGTTTCGAAAAAATGGGTCCACCTTTTGAGGTGGACCACTTTTCCCGGTCGGACCGGTTGGAATTTTGGTTGAATGGATCGCGCCCATGCATTCTCTCTAACGGCTACCGCTAAAAAAATCGCCTTGCCCGCACGATTGTAATTTTCAAAGCGAAACGAAAACAGAGCCTGATCTCAGGTTACTCCGCTTATGACTCCGATTTTTGATTTTCACTAGGTCATAAGCGATCTTACGACTCCAACTCCGACTCCGTCGTTAGTGTAAACCAGCCTTTAGGTTGCTGCGCGAGAAGTTCCTAATTTTTCCTTGTCAACCCCAAATTTCCGAATTTTTGTGCCCTTTAATAGTGATTAGAAATTACCTACATACAGAAAAAGCAAAGGCCTCACGAACTAAAGTTCTGTTGAAAAAAGGAGTTAAAAATACGAAAAAGAGGGTAAAACGACAAAACCAACAAAAAATACATCTGACTTCTTGGACGCACATCTAAAGGTGCTCGCAGCTTAAAGACCACATTCTACTTTTCAACCCCTAAAATTTGCATGCAAGACTTTCAAAACAGCAAAATCAAATAATATACTCTAAAAATGTGCGAATTATTGAAACCTTGGAGCCCTTTCTTCTATTAACTCTTGGTCTGATAAAATTCTCACAGATCAGTTTTTCCTTAGTGGGGGTTGGGAGGGGAGGCGCATCTGCGTCTCGTCTGAAGAAACGCTTGCTGCGCTGCCAAACAAAAGGCGGGAAAATTCTACTACGTGGGTAGTTATATAACCAATCAGCTGTCGCCACGTCACAAGCCTTCTCTCACGCCACTTTGAATGACAGTTTGTTGATTTTGTAGTTTGTTTTTCACTTCAGTTGAGTTTGCTCATCAAAGAAAACTTTCAACGCAAAAATACTCAAGATGGACACAAAAAGAATGAGAAAATACCGTAAAACGCCAGTTAAGAGGAAAATTCGTCTCATGTACTCAGGAATTTGACAAAGGATTTGTGCAAGCTAAAGGAAACTAAATTTATGAACTTCAACTCATTCATACAAGACGCGAAGTGACGCAGGATTTGTTGTGTTCGTCGTAAAACTTGAAAACAAGTAACTGACAAAAATACACAGCTTGTACCATAGAGGAGTGCTTTTACCTGTGAGTAAATGTGTGGTGTTAAATTTCAACCAAGTGTCTCAGAAGAATTATATTTTTTGTGGAACGCTATCTCAAAAACCTACGCTACTGTGAGATTATTTACGGGAGGACAAGCATTTACCGAAACGCAAGGGACATTCAAACAAAAGGACAGCTCTAAAAAGACTTCTTCGTTTTCTGGACTCTCAAAGAAACTTTACTTGAGTTTTGTTGATTTTACGAAAACCTTAGCGATAAAAGTGAAACTGTAAGTGGTTAACTTTTTTTCTCTTGATTTTTGCAAATTTTGTTTGTTTGAATTGTCGAACATGAACAGAACATTTTTTGATTTTATGCTTGTTATTCATCATTTTATGAAAAGCAATGAATTAAAATTGATTGAGAAATTAATACTATGGAATTTTTGTGTTAATACATATATCACAAGTTTGTTAAGTGAGCTCATATCGAGTTGAACCAGACTTGAAGAGAAATTTCATATCTGCTCGCTGATCCATTATTTTGCACAGTGAAAACACCTTCAGATTAATTTACTTGTTCTCGGTTAAAACATTTTTTTTCGATTTAGTTTAATCAATTGAAAGAAATGAATTTGAAATGATACTTTGAATCTGCTAAAGTTTGTGATTTGTTTTCAACAGTAAATCTTGTGTTTTGTCGAGTATAAAAATGACAAAGAAAGGAAAATGGCGAAAGGCAAGAGCTGAGTAGAAATAAACTGTAAACAAAGAATAAAGAAACAAATTGCGATCAAATTCGAAAACTTACGTGGTATTCTGACACCAGTTCAGTGATGTTTCCGTGCTGCTTGATGGCTGATGACAGATCCATCACCTGCTGTGGAGTCATCTTCACATCTCCAAGCCACAGTGACTTCAGGTGAGGAGCGCAGCTGAGATGTTGAATCAAGCTGTCTACTCCTGCACCCAGAAGAGGATTGCCTGACATGTCGAGCTCCTCCAAGTTTGGTGCTTTTTCAAATACATTGTTGATAAACTCCACAGCAGGTGATGATGTTACATTGATATCACAGAGTAATAATTTCTTCAGTTTGTGTGTTACTTGGATGCTCGTCAGCAGAGACTCTGTTACCTCAGCATCAAACACTTCACCGTGTTCACCCTCAACCCCTATCTCGTGTGGAGCGGTGATAAACGGCATCATCTCACTCATCAGTTCCATTTCTGACCTGTTCACCCACTCAGCTTCAATCCTCCGAACCCTGGAGAGACCATGACGCTTTGAACAACAGCTGCTGCTGCTCTCTTCACTTGACTCATCACCATTCATGTTTGTCTTCTTTGTTGTCTCTTGTTTACTTATTAGCGCCTTTATTATATCACAAGGAAAAGGAATGCCTTTCCATTCACCTTTAACAATTTTAGCTAAATAAAGGTGAGTGTTGGTTTCTTCTTTCTTTAAAAAAAATTCATCAATCTGACGCCATGTTAAGTTGCTTAAAATTTCTGATGCTTTCTTTTCTCCTGCAGAGCTAACAATAACTACGTTTAATTGTTGTGTTAAAATGATTAAATTACTATAGTCCTGCTCCTTTGTATTGTATGTATTAAAAAAAACGTAGTTGGGTGTTTTTTCGGTAGTTTGAACTGATTTTTCCTGTACGATAACATTTAGCTGCTTATCATTAATTACAAGAACTCCTCCTAAAGAGGAAAGAAATGTAGGAAAGAGGTTTTTTCTTGTCTCAGCTGAGCAGTAGAAAAATAACTCATTACAAAGACTAATAAAATTTCTTTGTTCTTCTGACAAGTCATTCTCTGACGGTGTTTCGTTGTCGAATTTAAACTCTGTCAGTTCTTCTTTCTTCGCCGCCATTCCAAGTTGAATCAGAATGTCGCGCGCGGCTTCTTCTGACAACTCACCAGCAAATTTGAGCGCTTCATTTATTTTAAAGATCTTTTCAACTGAGTCCACGTTTGACAGGGAATTGGTGCCTTCAGCCTTTTTAGATGTCAGGTCTTCTTTTAGGAAATTCCCAGCCAGGTATTCTTGGACGGATTTGTGAATAAAGTACACGCCTTTTTCAGGATTCAAAGTCGCCATATTTAAAACCTGAAAAAGGCCGACTTCAATCAGCCTCTCGATCAAACTGTAGCCAGCAGGTAACTGACTAACAGGGAAATAAAGCTGGCCTTGCAAAAGGGCTTCAAAGGCCAAGCGTCCTAATGCGTATAATTCATCTGAGTAATCTTTAACAACCACTGATTCAGAAGACTGTTTTTGACGCAAATGATCAAACAAAGTCTTGACAAATTGGGCGAAGATGTGTGCGCGTTCCTTTGGTAGTGCTTCGCGTGTTGTTTTCGTCCAAAGCAAGCATAGTATTAATAAAAGAAGGGGAATTTGTGCTAGGTCGCTTAGGTCGTGATCCTCTAAGTATTCAAAAAACTCTTCAACATCTTCATCATCTTTCAAAAATCTACGAGCAAACTCTTTTTGGCGCTGATAATTAAAGCCGTCAATTTTGAATTGAGCATCACTATACTTTCTCAACGTCTCAGCTTTCATTTCCCGTGAGGTAATTACAACAGAACAACCTCTTAATTGACTTTTTTTCCAGATTTTGAAGACAGGCGACTCGTTTTTTGAACTGTAAACATATTCATCGTAGCCGTCCAAGATAAGCAAGACTTTTTCTTGATGGCGACAAATGTAATCATACAGGTTGTGTGCGGAAATTGCACCATTACTATCCAGCACTTCAGAAGCCCTCAAAATGGACGGAACATCTTGGAGATTACTAACGTCACGTAATCTCACCAGAAGGACAAGATCAAATGCTCCTAATGTTTCTGAATATCTCTGCTGGGACCAGTCAAAAGTTGCTTTCTTCGTGAAAACAGTCTTGCCGATTCCTAGGTGACAATAACAACAAACTGTTAATACGTCTTCAAAACATTGGTTTACTTTTATCATGTGAAGTCACGTGAAGTCGAATGCAAAATATTGAAATGTGAATTTATAATTGTCATAAAAATTTAGGATAATTTATTTATTTTATTTTATTTTATTTTATTTTTTACGGAATATTTATGTTTAAACTTTTTAAACCAATGCAGAGTGAACAACATAAGCTAACATATGGGTGGCATTTGCCTCTTAAGTTATGCCAAAAAGAAGTTTCGCTTCCTGCCTCGAAGGAGGCATTTTGGAATTCTTAGCTTTGATTAAAGACAAAAGTTTCATCGATAATGGTATCTCATTTACATATTCAAAATAATTCATGATAAAGACAATGGAACTGAAACCTTCATACACAGACTATTTTTAAAAATCATGTGGTAGATGAGTGCCAGCACTTAGGAAAGTGTTCCCAATTAGCTAACTGTTAAGCTTAATACATTGACACTAAAATAAAGTTATTATTATTATTATTATTATTATTATTATTATTTGTTGTTGTTGTTGTTGTTGTTATTATTATTATTATTATTATTATTATTATTATTAGGGTCAGGTTGTTCAAAGCTAGGTTAAGATAACCCAGAGTTAGTGTGAAACTTGAATTCAGAGATGAATTAAGCTTGAAAAGCAAAGTCAGTTTAATCCTTTTTGTCTACAATTTGATGATTAGATACTCTAAAAAAATAGAGAAAATTATCCAAGAAAATGCTTTTGTTAAAAAGAAAAAGAAACCCAAGTTAAAATTTATTCCCAGGTTTGTACTATGGCTTTCAACGAACTGAGCCAAACTGCCAGTGACCATTAGTCTATTGTGAAGGTTGTGGTACAATTTTATCCTCGGAAGATTTTTTTTTAGTTTATCCTTTTAGCATACAATTAATAAACTTGAATTTCAGATTAATTAAGTCACAATATTATTACCATTATCACAACATTAACTAAAGTCTACAGTGTATGTTCTGATTGCTCTAAAGTCAATTAAATACATTGTTTATTATCAGACTGGTTAACAGAAAAACTTTGTTTTAACTTTTAATTTATTTACAATAGCAACAAACCAAACTTTTCATTGGGTTTGACAGCATGGTAAAAAATTACCCCACTTGGAATGTACATAATGTCAGCAAAAACTCGAGAAACCTGCACATCGCCAGCTGATATATCACTGGATTAATTATACCAGTAGAACAATGGGTTCCTGTGTTCTTGTTTTTTGCTAGCCTGCGTAGCATGGCAGTTTTGGTTGGACCCAGAAAGTAATAAAGGCGGGCAAGGGCAGAGAATAGTTATTCTCCTTTTAAATTAAAACAATTCTTAATTACTCAATTCACTCACTTACCTGGCTGTCCATAAACCCAAATTCGCTTTCGTGCAGGACGAGGGCCTTTACTGCCAAAAATCTCAGTGTAGTGGTTAAGTTTTTCTTGTGTTACTCCACTGGGTGTCCTGTGATCCTTGACCCAAGACAAGTCTGTGTAGATCTCATCAATATCAACAGCAGAATTCTGGTCCCATGGAATGACTTTGACTTTGCTACTGGTTTCATAAAGTGATCGCAGTTGTTTCTGGCACTCCTCAAGGCATACAGCATCTGTTAACAAAGATGTTTTGTCAATTCCAAGAAGTTTTTTTCAATAATTTATAGTAGTTGATTGAGTTGATTAGCAACCCTTACCAGGAGGGGCAGACAGTTAACTTACAAAAATCAATAAGAGAAAACAGCTGAGGTGGATGAATGATTGCCAAAAATAAATATTAGGTACAACAAAGAAATGCACAGGATAAAAAATCCAAAACCTTAACAAGAATCAGCCCACAACCTTCCAGATACCGGTAGGTTGCTCTAACCACTGAGCTATGGGTGACTCATATGGTGAGCAGGTCATAGGTTTTTATTTTGTTGAGGTAGCATAGGTGGGTGGGTGGGTGGGTGGATAGACTGAGACTAAATAATTAATACCACAACATCATTTTCAATTTTGTGGATTTCCTTAGACAGTTCCTAAATTATTGAAATAATTCAAACACAGCTGAAACAAAGACAAGAATGTTTTCAAGAAGTTTCATTTCCCATCTGCTCTTCCTTCAAAATATTTGACATGATGCTAAATGTTTTCCCAAGAACATGTCTCACCAAAAAGAAACCTTGGTAAATCCCTATGATAAGGCAAAAAATGGGGCATGGAAAGTGATAGAAGTATATAGAGAGGAGAGAAAGCAGCAGGCAAAAGTTCAGGGGGCTGTGTCACTTTTCAAAACAACACTTATATTAATTTTATTTTACTTAAGGAACAAAGGGCAGTGTATAGTGTTGGACTTGCAGCATTTTGGAAAATTTGGCTGATCTTTTTGGCCAGATAGGGATCAGAAAATGGATAAAAAAATGAGCTCCCAACAGCATTTTACAGCAAAAGAAAAAGGGGTTATAAAACACCAGGCAAAAATAGACTACTCTCTTGGCAAAGACATATCTCACAATAATAAGAGAAAACTCTAGAATTTGAAAGATTAGTGTTATTTCTACTGAAACCAGTGTTCATCAATCATTTAATCGGGAAGGGCATGTTTAAAATACAAAATGCCAAATGAGGAAATGGAAAATTGACAAAATGACGAATTAGCAAAATGACTAAAATTATTTAGAAATAATACATATTTTTCTTTTACTAGTATTCCTCCCTACTATTCTTTAGGTTGAGTTTCCACATGCACTCCACACTATTGCACAGCGATTTTTGCGCAGCCACAATCTGATTTGAAAGCTGTGGTGATGAGATTGTTGTCACGCAGAGCTTGTGTGATGTACATGCGCAAGCTCATCACAAGCGTCGAAAATACCATAAAATTCCGAAAATAAGCCCCTCCATGTATAAGCCCCTCCAAATATAAGCCCCCTAAAGTCGTAACGCAAAAAACCCTCCGTTAAATCGCCCCTCCAAATATAAGCCCTCCCCCCCCCAGGCTTGTACATGGAAATTGCCCTCAAATACAACAAAGCAAAAACAGTAAATTTCCTTCCAACCATAAGGCTAAACCTAATCTATTTTGAAACACAAATTTCCCTCCCTAGATAAGCCCCTCCGAATATAAGCCTGTCCAAAAATAAGCCCCTCAAAAAGGGCCTTTGAAAAATATAAGCATGGGGGCTTACTTTCGGACTTTTACGGTACCTCGTCCGTGGGGAAACATACGTGAAGATGAAGGAGTAAAAAGTCCAAGGTCAAAACAACTTGTTAGCAGTTTTACAAGTACAAATAAACAGGGTAAATAATTTTGTGTAACTCTGGTATTAATACCAGTGCTCAGAAAAAAAAAATCCAAAACCTTAACAGAAATCAAACCCACAACCTTCCAGATACCGGTAGGATGCTCTAACCACTGAGCTATGAGTGACTCATATGGTGAGCAGGTCATAGGTTTTTATTTTGTTGAGGTAGCATAGGTGGGTGAGTGGGTGGGTGGGTGGGGAGAGACTGAGAAAACATGTCTCACCAAAAAGAACCCCAGTAAATCCCCAAGATAAGGCCAAAATGCGGCAGGGAAAGTGATAGAAGTAGGGAGGAGAGAAAGCAACAGCATTCAAAGTTGAGGTGGCTGTGTCACTTTTCAAAACAACACTTATATTAATTTTATTTTAGCATAAGGAACAAAAAGCAGAGTAGTGTTGGACTTACCGCATTTTAGAAAATTTTGGCCAACCTTTTTGCACAAGTAGTGACCAGAAAAAGGATTAAAAAAGAGCTTCCAACAGCATTTTTCAGCAAAATTTGCGCGAAAGAAAAAGGGGTTATAAAACACCAGGCAAAAATATAGACTGCTCTTTTGGCAAAGACATATCTCACAATAATAACAGACAACTGTGCTCTAGATATGTGATGTAACAAACAATTACCAGTATATCGGAAGATTACTGTTATTTCTACTGAAACCAGTGTTCAATCATTTAATCTGGAAAAACTCCTGGATATTATAGTGTAATTTCATTGACAGGATAGTACCTGGTATCTGTTTGTCTGGCTTTGTGGTTGTCTCTGGCTGATTCTTTGCTGTCAAATCTGGAAGGAAGAAAAGTATTATAAATTTGAAAAACCTAAAAACAAAGTTTTCTTTTGGCTTTTGTTGGTATGTAGCCTGAATTTCATCCAATTACTTCGAGTCATTATTACTCCCTCAGTAACGTCTAAATCGACCAGCTGTTAATGCCGCCCAGAGACATTGCTACTCCTTTGCTTTAATTCATGCAAAAAGTAAAACACGATTTTCAAGTGGCAAACCAAGAAATATTGATTGGAAAATTGTCTACATGACACAGAACAGCTGACAGATTATTGCTTACTCTTTTCGATCATAATTTATGTTTAACATTCAAACTATCAACTGCATGCATGCAGTACTCTGAACCGTTGTAATTGAAACTCGGTTGCAATCACGCAATCATTGAAACAAATAAACACACATGGAAAAATTAGTTCAAAAACACAACGATTTCCTTTAATTTGAAAAGAAGCTATTTGGACCTTATTGAAGAAAAAAGAAAACAAGAAAGAAAGGGTAACAGAATCATTACACTCGACGGTGAAAATAGCAAGAAGGTCGAATTACAACATGACATTGGTCTCAGAAACTTTGCATTTAAAACAAAATAACTGCAGAAACCACAAAGTGGCTCTAAATGATAAACCTACTGACTCCAGGGGCCGATCTAGGGGGAGGGTGCAGGGGGTGCGCACCCCCCCGAGATGACCTGCGGTTTTCTAATAAAACTGGTATTCCGCAAAAAAAGACAAAAAAATATGTGGTTTATTGGTGTTGAAGTAGAACAAGAGACGAGTGCACCCCCTCCTAAAAAAAATCCTGGATCCGCCCCTGGACTCTCCGCGATGATTCTTCATTCGCAGTTTAATTTAGCAATTCAGTTTCGAAGACTGAAGGGCAATTTTGCTGTTTACAATAAAGATTATCGAAATGTTTGAACTCCATGCGAGCATGCTACCTGAATGCGATCTGTTGAATATCCTAAGTAACAATATCCCACTAAAATTTCTCATAATTATACATAATTATGAGAATGTTTAGATAATCAATCTGAATCAAAATCACTACCCCGGGTTTTCGGGTAGTAGTGACGTCACTGGACGCCATTAACGGCAGGTCGATTCAGACGTTGCCGAGAGAAGAAAACCACTCGAAGCAATCAGATGAAATTCAGGCTATATGATTTGATCATGAGTTTGAAACAGGGAGAAAAATAATTGAACCAAGGATAATATTGAAACAGTTAACACAAAAAATATCTGAACAGAAAATTCATCCTTATTAATAATCAATCACGAGATCAGGGATGTGACATACCTTCATAGTGCCGCCATTCTTTAAAAACAACAGGATCATTTAACATGTTGGACACAAGAGAAGCTGCCATGATGGAAGCAAATGACTTCCAGGACTCATCAGAAGTGTTGCTATCATCAGAAAAATGTGATATCCCTTTAACAATCACCCATTCAATGTTCATATCATGGGCTGCAGCAAACAGGCCTGTAATTATAAGTGGAAAGAAAAAACAGACCATAATTATGAAAAATAATGATCCTTTTTTAATCCACTGTGAACAAGAACCTAGCAGAGCTAAAACTGTCCAGAAAAAACAGACCAATTACAATATGAAAATGATCCTATAATCAATCCACTGTGAACAAGAATCCAGCACAGCTAATTAGCTCAGAATTTTTTTCTACAGTGTCGTGACTGAAATTAATCATCTTGTAAGCTTAATAGTCTTAATAATTTATGTTCCCTGCACAATAATCAATATTAAACTGTAAACTACATCCCTAGAATAACCTGGTCACACACCATTAAGGTCCCATGCTCACTACGGTCAAACGGAATGTCATGGCTGTCAGTAATTAATTAGGTGCTGTGGATGCATGGTCAGAAACAGTTGCCGAAAAGGACAATTTAGAGTTCTAAACTTCAAACCAAATGCTACAAATTGTTATAATAGTATTATTACATGCATATAATATAATCTTACCTTCCCCTTCCCTTTCAACTGCAATCACGCGAGATTGAGACATACGGCGTTGTTTAGTGATGAATTGACTACCACTGAATATGTCACTGTCACGGTGTACCTGGACTGTTTCTCTTCCTACTGGATCTTTTAATGGTGGATTCCAGCCATCAGCTGAAAACAACTTAAGTTTGCTAATATTTCTTTTTACTGGAGTTGTAAATTGTTCAGTTGAAAGTTTAGCAGATACCACTACATCTCCTAGCTTGGTTTCATCTGGATTTAAACCCTTGCATCTGCCAACCAAAAAAGCAGCCTTGGGTCTCAGTTGCATCACTGCATTTTTAATAACAATTTGAGAGCCACCTGGACCAGAAGAACCTTGATCACATCTCATCAAAGCAACTTTCAGTGCTCTAGCTTCTCCGCTTTCACCCATGGTCCCAAAGTACACGTGTCCCAGGGTCTGGTCATAACTTTTAAAAGAATTTTCCAAGAAATAATAACAAGCTAAAAACTCGCAGTCTTCTACTGTCAACAAAAGAATGTCTACAGGAAGCTGGACATCACTCCAAGGGTTTGACTTGTTTGGAAGATCTCTCATTTTAGGCACTTCAATACTCAGAGGAGGAGGGGCATGATTTCTTGACATCTGATGATCAGGATCAGCACCTCCTTTTCTTTTAAGGTCTTGATGCTGCGCCATTGAGTCTCAGTTAAAGATTTCCCTAAAGAGTGTAAATTTAATTTTATAATAAGATCACCACATTAAATGACTCCAACAACTGTTTTTATTGATAAATTACCTCAGTCTATGTCACAGCTTTATTATTATATATTTTTTAAGGGTCAAACCTCTTATTATATTAGTGGACACCACTGTACAGTGACCAGGAGATGTGTCCACCTACAAGTAATTAAAGATCCAGATGTTTGCCTCTTTTAGGGACAAAGGTCAAATGCAGAGTAATTGTAGTCCATGACCAGTTAGTGTCCACTTTTAGAAGAGGTGTCCATCCACTTCACAAAGGTCAAAATAATTGCAAACAGTGTTTTTAACTTCCTTTTAGCTTAGTCCACAACTAGTTCTGGACTTGCTATGGAAAGGGGTCCATCTCACAAGGTCAATATGCAGTGTTTGTAAGTGTCTGCAGTGACCAAGCAATTTATGAGAGATTTCCGACCAAAAATACAGTTTATAACATAACAAAAGTAAATCGCGCGCTCTGATTGGTCAGTTAGCCACTACCAGTTCCCCGTGGGTGCACGCCAAGAAACTGAGCTAGCGCGGTAAAATTTAGGCAAATTCAACAAATCCCCACTCCTAACGGTAAAATACACCGATGAAATGCACAGATGAAAAGTGGAAGTTGAAGAAAATACTAAGCTGTCGTTTTGAAGGACAAAAGATCAAGCAACAAATTTGCCCTGCACTGGATGAATTAATCACTGTTTTCCTCGCGTCTAGAATTGGCTGAAGGAAAATCGAGTGAGCGAAGATTTAAGGTATACATTTTGTGTGTTTTTTTATAGAAGAGAAAGTCTGTTTGAAACATAAATTTATCAATTAGCATTGTGTTATTGACTTTTTGGTCAAGCTGATGCTAAATTCAAGCAAATATTAGGAAACACGCTCAAATTTGAGACTGCTTTGTTGTGAAGTTTTCATCACATCAATTAAAAATTTTAGTTGAGTCTAACAGACACATTGCGCTGGAATAAGCGAATTTCATTTGAGTACAAACCATTTGGGTTTTTCAAATAAATTTTTCAAAAAATAACTTCTGCGTGTATTATTTTGTTCCTCAGTGTTCATTCATACATGTAACAGTTGTTCAGAGAATGGTCGAAACACAACCGCTTCATCGCCGGCTGTGTGTCGGCAAATTTCAGTTGCAAGTTTGACTTTCATAGCTGGATTTCCCCAGACAGATTTCAATACAAAGCTAGTTAATTTCTTTTTAAAACTAGTGTTACCTGTTCTGATTCTAAAGGAATTACAGTCAAATTTTCTGATTTCTACTTTACGTTTATGTCAAAAATTGTCACATAAATAAGCTTGATAATTATTTCATTTATTTAGTTTTAGCTTATTTTTTAGAGTTTTTTTAGTTGGTGTTTATAGTTTTCCCTCAAAGTTTTTACCCTAATGTTAAGAGCAAGTAGACAGCTAGATGCCATTCACAATAACAACAAAAAACGTTTTGCAATTTACCTGAAGACGGAGAACGGTTGATTCAGCGAAAGAAAAACTCAAAGGCAAGTTTTTGAAAAACATAGAACATGATTTGTTTACGCGCGGGCAGATGGCAGCATACATGAACTCGGACTGATGACTCAACCGAAGGCAAATGGAAAATAATGTTTTTCTCTTTTGATTATTTTATAAAAGAAATGGTAAACGTTGCAGCTGTGCAACCATGGAGTTATGGATGCACTTGGGAGGTTTGCAAAGCACTCAAGAAGCTAGAGTCGCACGAGGCGACTCTAACGCTTCTTTCGTGCTTAGCAACCTCCCACGTGCATCCATAACTCCACGGTTGCACGCTGCACGTTTACCATTTCTTAACTTTAATATTAGTGACTGGGGCTATGACTAAGTCTCCATATATGTTTAGAGGAGAGGCCAATATTTATTACTAGCAAAGGTTTGACTGTACCATAGCATGAGGTTCAAACAAATAGTGATCAAGGCAATAGAAATGTTTGGAATGTTAACAGTTTCTGGCCTGTACCATTCTACTGACTGTGTACTGTAATCAATAGTACATTAATGAATGCATCTAAATCAAATGTGAGGTAATGTCATAATACTCTAGTGATGCAAGAAATCTTTAACACTTACAATGTCAATTTAATAAACTCAGCTAAACTACCTTCTCCTTTAATAGCTTCACACCATTCAACTAATTGTGTGTGTTTAATTCAAATGACATAAAATCCTAAAAATAATAAAAAGATGGTAAAGATGACATCAAAATATGAGATATTATTTTGAAGCCATGCAACAACAACACCATGCCCTGCCCTCGGGGGAGGGGGTACTCAACAAAGTTCTATACAGAGAGGCTCCGCCCTGAGGTCCAACCCCTAACGCCTTGAAATACCGCAAAATTCCAAAAAAAAGCCCCGGGGCTTACATTTTTCAAAGGCCCTTTTTGAGGGGCCTTATTATATTTGGAAGGGCTTATGAGGGAAATTTGCGTTATAAAATCGGTTGGGCTAGCTTGTAGTGGAAAGGAAATTTACCACTTTTAATGCTTTGTTTTACTTTGTATTTGAGAGCAAATTCTAAGTACAAGCCCCCTGGGGGGCTTATATTCGGAGGGGCGATTTAATGGCGGGTTTTTTGTGTTACGATTGTGAGGGGCTTATACCTGGAGGGGCTTATTTTCGGAATTTTACGATACCATTTTGACAGAAAAGGTACCCAGCTCTATTCGTCTACCTTCTTTTGACAAAATATGGCACCCCTTTAACATACCTAGTTTAGAACCTTGCATGATCCCTTTTTCTTATATAGATACTGATGAAATACCAGGATTTTTCCTTTCACTAAAAAATCATATCTTCATCACGGGCAGTGAAGATACTATTTTTATCTTTCACGTGTGAGGATATTGGTGTCGCCATGGTTACTAACATGATTAGCCAATTACGAGAGAGCTTCCCGCTCAGGTTACTAAGTATTATTGTCTTTTTTTCTCTTTTTTAACTTTATATCCGAGTTTCATAACATTTTTGTGACAGGCATTTTGTGATAGGTGACCACTTTAAATGCACTATTTTGCTGTTTCGAAAATGAATTTAACCCATTCGCCCCTGAACCGCCCGTAACCGCCTGTGCGGATCCAGGTCCTTTCTATCCTTTGTGACGTCATCAGTTTTAACGGTCAAGGACAACTTTCTTCGCTAACTTGTGTAGAGTGAAGAGATGTTTCAAACCATACCAGAATGAGCACAATTCAGTCAAGGACACCGGAGAAAAAAGCAAAAAACCACGTGACAAGGACCTGAAAATCTCCATGAAAATCTTGTTCCATTACCCACCTACCTTTCCTTTCACCTAATCCTAAGATCCTAAAAGCTTTCCTAAAAACTCTTCCCACCAAAATGAAGCCTACTAAATGCCCAGCAAGAGAAAAAAAAAAATGAGGCAAGAAAAGCGAAAAAAGAAGGGAGGAGAGAAAGCGAAAAGTAAAAGTCAAGACTGCTGTGTCACTTTTAAACCCAAAAACTATGTCGAAATTTTGCTTTCTGCGCATGCCCGAACTTCGCAAGCTGATATTTTGCATCTGGATCAGAAGGCCGCCAAGTGTACAACCTGTAAACCGGTTTGTGGTAAGTTTTAGCTCTTTATAGCACGACAGTGACCAGAAAACCACTCGACTAGCTTCAAAACACGTTTTTGGGCAAAATCTCCAGGAGCGAATGGGTTAAAAAAGTTGTGTTTTATGTAGGAATTTCATCAGTATACATAAAATAAACAGAAAATTACATGGCCGCTTGGGGATACAAATTTTATTTTCCAATGCTGAAAGTATCTCTCACTCGTTCGCTTTGCTTACTCGTGAGAGATACTTTCAGCACTCAAAGATAAAATTCGCATCCCCGCGCGGCCATGTAATATCCTCTATTTAACTGGTGATAAGGCACTTTAAGCAATTAGGTCCAATGATCTGCACAATTGGGTCTGCTTTAAAAGAATGCATAACAATTTAAAGTCAATGCTGAAATCAAACAGGCTTACGAATTATTTTATAAAAACAAATTTAGTGAAACTGATGGCCACCTGCATAAAACGTGGCAGGTCATCAATGAGCTAATACTTCTCATAAATCCGGCAGGTCTTCTGTTAAGGAATTAAGTCCAAATGGAGTTTCTATGACTAATTCAACTGCTTTGTCAAACACTTTCGATGATCACTTCTCTACAATTTAATGGCCCGCAACTGGCTTGCGAAATACCTTTAAACAATGACCCCAGTTTTCAGGAATTTAAATATCTCTGGCCTTTAAAGTGAAAGATTCCAAATTCATCCCCACTGATAGATAGTAATCTGGTGTTGTCTCTTTTTAAAAAAACGAATAAATCTTGAGGTGCTGGTCCAGATGAAATATCTAGTCAGCTTATTACAGATTGTGCTTTATCAATTGCACTTCATATTATTTCAATTACATTTAATAGTTCTTTATATAGCTAATGGTATATTTCCCAGACGATTGGAAGTCCACAAAGGTTACTTCTTTATTCAAGTAAGTGGCAAAAGAGGCAACATAGACAATTATCATGCAATATGAGTTACCTCTATAATTGGCAAAGTATTTGAAAGAATCATCTATCATCAACTGTTTGAAAATTTATCGGATCATAGTATTGTGTCTAAGCACCAAAATTCGGATTCCATGTGCTCAATTCAATAGTTACAACTGCAGCATGCTATGGGGTAGCTCACACACCTATAGGGTACTGAGCACAACCTCCTCCTATAGGCCATTATAGGGAGTACCCCCCCCCCCCCCCCCCCCCCGCTGCCACAAGGGGCAATTGCCCAAAATAATTATCTGGGTCAGAAATATATCATATCTACATCAAAACACACTTATAGCAGAGGTCACAGAGAATATAAACTTACTTTCAGGAGCACAATTTTAATCTTGTGTTATCAGGTGGTGACATCTTCAGAATCTTGGTAACTGATCTACAAAACTGAAAAAAATATCATGCACTTAACACCTTTTCACGTAACGGGTGATTTTAATATTTCTGATTCAACCTCAAGTAACACAAGTGATCCCTGCAGTTACTTCTTCTCCTCATGCCTTTTTTTTTGGGGATTACATTTCACAACAATTCCACGATTTGACTGAAAGAGATATCAAAATGGTCTTTGCGAGCATAATTTGGCGGCACACAGCGGCAGTAGTGCATTTTAAAAATAATGTAGTGATAAAACTTGTATTACGAGCATTAAACAAAAATAACATTTTTTCACCAGCAACAACCTTTTCTTTTACAAGAAAATGCCTATTAAAAAAAGTAATCTTAACAAGCTTAAGCTTACCTTTCGCAGATGACCGACGTTCAGATTTCACTGAGTGTTCACGATCACATTCATGTGATCTGAGTGCGCACGATCTGGAAGAAAGAATGTAGTTCATTATAAATAATCAGCCATATTGTTAGCTAGACAAACTGTAAATGTTAACCAAAGGAAGAAATACCTGAACATGTAACTTACATGTAAATCAGGGAGGGAAACTTACCTTACAAACAGACTGAAACAGATCACTTCTGAATCCCGGATATCTTGATCTTCGGAAATCTTCACTTTGAATAGCCCCAGTGCCCGCTCGGTAAACCTGCAAAAAAATTCTTTATTTTAGCGGCGCGCGCAGAATCTTGTGGATCACATATTTTATCATATTTTAGGCTATCTATTTTGCCAAAAAGCTGTTCAGAAAGTAGCCTGCGAAAACATCCGTTTCTTCTCGCTCTTCGCCGCTGGGGACGTTACGGATGTTTATCAGAAAGCTCTCTCTTGACAACTAATGTAAGAGGTCCTTGAACTACAGTCCTCCCGTCCTCGACACTTCAAACTTTCTGTGAAACGAACAGTTGACAATAATTCTTATAAATGAGAAGCGGCTTTTAAATACAACTCATGTCATATAATTGGTACTGAACCTAGAAATCACTCGATTTAAGGAGCGCTGCAATAGTTAGACTGCTTCCATTATCTTCTTTCTCTGTGTCAGTTTCATCTTAAGAAATTAAGCAGTTTATATCAAAAGAGCTTTATCCTCTCTTGGTTTATATCTGTCACTGAACTCCTGAGGACAAGAACCGATGCGCTTATGTCAGATGGAATGACTCTCGCACGACGTTACAAACACATGATTCTATTTATCTAAAGCGTCAGCCTCGGTAATACACTTTAACCAGTTTTATACTGATCCGATCGAGTTTTTTTAATCCGTTAGTTTGTTAAATACTCTTCTCTTAACACTGAAAAATTTTGCATCTTGAACGTAATCATATATTCTTAAAGACCTGAAAAACCCGCCCAGTTTTCAGAAGACATCAGACGTTTAACCATAAACCAGACATAAACGTAGGAATGGAAATCATACCTTGATCAGTACTTTCTTCTGGCTGCCAAATTGTATGAAAGACCATGAAATTCTGTTGAAAAGTGCACTGCAAGTTAGCCTATAACAAAAAAACACTCTTTGATCTTTTACAGTAAGTGGAAAGCAAGCTTCTGACGTGATCGTATGGTGTCGAAATCTCGCAGTCTGACATGACTTTCATCTAGGAGATCTTAAGAATATTTCTGAAAGGGGAAAATTTTGACATGATTAGATGTCAACTTAATCATAGTTATGAATAAAATTGTATTTCATGTGAGCGTCTTTCCAGTGACTTATTTCAGTTAGAGAATTTTATAGATCACTGTTGCATACTGCATGATTGTGTCATTGATTCTTCAGATGATTCTTCGATAACCACAGCCACTAGCTCATGTAATTGTAGTCTGGTTAAATTATTCTCTCTAAGTAAAAACCTATAAGAATGTATAATGTAAAATTAAAAACGGGGCTCTCTCCAAGTGCTGATGATTACAGCATATCTGAACCTCAGAAGAACAGAGAAACGTAAGCGTTTAAGCTGCTTAAAAATACGGACCCTGTTTACAGAAAGTTGTACTTTCTGTACTGGGTTCGCGGCCTCTAACATGGGTGTGACCTAAGTAATCAGGAACGCGAAGACGCGAGATGAGATCAATAAATGTTCATCATTGAATTAAAATATGAAGTGACCGCAATTTGAAAACAGGGAGATTTGATTCTCTGAGTGTCAGGTGGAACTATAATACGCTCGTTGCAGCCCTCATACACAATTTTTTTGACCAAAATCCTCTTGCAGTTCTCTGGGTGAAGATCGCATGAATACACACAGGGGCACCCAACGGCAATTTTCGGGAAAATATCTGTTCGGAAGACGATTTGAGAACTAGAATTTTCGGAACATTTGTTGTAAAATTTCTTGCTTGCCTGCCTCTCCTAGGATTTTCGAACATCTACAAAATGGTATAATTACTCATTTTTAACGGATTTTTGCCCTAAAAAAGGCCACCAAGAATTTTCGGGAGCCTTTTCCTGGCTGAAATTTTCGAAAAGGTAAGTTTTGATCCCTATAATTTTCGGATCATTAGACTTTCAGCTAGGAAATCCGAACAGATGAAAAGTTTTTAGGGGATAAAAAATATGCCTATATCTACCGTTTAAATACTAAAATACGTTCAACAATGCTATGTTAAGTGGTTTTGAGCTATATCCTCGTTGGGTGCCCCTGTACACAGCCTGGCTAAGAAACGATTGCGACACTCCAAACAAAAGCTGACCGTGAGTTCAGTGAGCTCTGAATGGCTGAAAATTACTAGGAAGTATAAAAATGTAAAACAAACCTTTAGACTCTTGGAGGAAGTCGTAAGAGAAACCAAAGCTCAGAGCGTGTCGTCTCTCAGAGTCAGGTAACGCTATTCTTTCCTATGAAAGGAACAATTGATTATGATTTAGAAGGATTCCGCATTCCTCTATTGAAGGGCATTGTGTTGTCAGTGTTAGGAACTACACAATTAGGATAACCAATCTAGAGTAGATCAGTCTGTTTTGCTTTATGTTGTTATTGGTTTATTTCCTTTCGAACGCAGATTACACAACGTTGGTGCTGTGTGTTCAGAAGAAAAAACAGAAATCAAATTGAAAGGTCAAGAAACGACGCCATCGTCAAAATACCTTGACGTCTTCACCGCTGAAAGAGTGTCCGACTTGTTTGACTCGAGTTTAAGAATTTTAACATCGTGAAAGAAGAAACTAAAAATGGAAGAGAACAAGAGAACTATCGACTTGGATTGAATTGATATTTGCTGGATCTTTTTAAGTAGATGGGTGCAACTGTCTAGCTACTCCTTAGATGATTCATTGTTTCGTAACACTCTGTTCATGTTTGGACATGTTTGGTCGAAGTGTTTTAAACACTAAAAAGATGAAAATAACGCGTTAACAAACCTGTACATGAAGTGCGATTATTAACAAAGACGAGCTGCTATGCTGGCAGGAAGTCTAAAAATGGAGCGGCATAATTCTTTTTACGGTGCCTGCTAGGAGTTACACAAAACAATACGTGCTTCCTTTGCCACAAATTCAGTTGTTGATCATGATTGAAAATGAATAATGTATGTAAATAGAACACTTGATATGTATATCCAAAGACAATACACTTTTCCAATTAACGCAGAATCACGCGACTTTTGAGCACAATTTAGAAAAGATCAGACATTTTTACTTCATTTTACAATTGTTACATTTCTATTCGGACGACATAGAGGTATCTGAGTGTTTAGACGCGAAACAGAAGCTACAACTCGGTCTAGATTATTAAAGAAGTCTTTAAGGAAGTCAAGACTTGTTCATTTTTCGCGGAGAAATTCCTTTTACAAACTTTACAACTTGAAGCTAAGTGACAATCCGTTAAAGACACTAAACAAGAAAGAAAAAACCGATGCATGAGGCAAGAGAGAAGTTACGCTTGAATTGTAGGTGGAGCCTATAATCATCCGTCGCGGCGTCTAGAATGTTCTAAATGTTATTAGATAATTCACGCGAATCTTGTGAATTTTTCCGACAAGTACCGCGATTTTAACGAAAGAGTTTATAGTAACACGGCGTTTCTTAGCTATGTTGCTTTATCTTATTAGTTTGTTCCGTTTGCTAGGCTCACTCCACTGCCAACAACACCGCAAACGCTAACCGACTGGTGGACAGAAGCGACATGAGCTATTTTTCGACAATAACTAGAAATAGCATTCATGCTTTCACGTTCGCGCCTTCTGAAGTCCATTGTTTTCAATTATTTTTATGGGCGAAATACTTCACCCTACAAAGTCCGCTCCTTAAGTCATTAATGCAAACTGGATAAACTGAGAAGATGGAGAAGATCGAAGAGAATACTCATAAGTAATAGCACCAATCGATTTCCGATCTCGACTTCCTCGTAGCCTGATTCTCAGACGTCCGAATTCGTTCGCGGTCCCTTCGGACGTCTGAGAATCAGGCTAGACCTCCTCGCCGTGACTTTGAAGAAAGAGTTAAAATTCCAGTCAAGGGGGATTTGTAACCCGTGCAAACGTTCGAATCTGAGTTTAAAATCGCCTCTACGAGGCTTGAACAGATGATATGACAATTCGAGCACTTTTAGACCAAGCTTGAAAAGGACTATACCTTTCCTTTACACTTAACAGACACACACACCGCATATTAATACACTTGAAAGTGAATAATGCCTTAAAATCCCAAATATCATGAAAACAAACCTTTGTTTGAGAGCCAAAAGTGAGACGTTTTTGTTTGAAGATCAGTGCAGTGGATGGTATGGATTCTTCGGGCTACAATAGTTAAGTATGCAGTAAATTAATCAGTCGGTACGTCCGTGGCAATGAGTCAGCAGCATTAAAAAAATTGGTCATGTGATGAAAAAACAGACCATTGTTTTAAAAAGTAGTGAAGCGATAAGTCGTCTATTTCAAGTTTGCCTAGAAAAGCTGCAATATTACGTTTTAAGGATGAAAGAGCAAGATGACACTCCTTAAATTTTGAATACGTAACCATTTTACCGGCTGGAAAATCCAACTAACAAAAGGATAAGTCGGCTTTGTCCCATACCACCCAAACCTTCTTTAGGCACACCCTAGACTTGCCTACAAGTTGAGCTCAAAGTTTTTCACGAGCGCGAAGTGCGGGCGGTAGATTTTTTATGTTTTCTACGGCAAAACGAGCGAGAGAGCGGGAAAACTACCGCGGAACAAGAAATGAGAAGCGAAGGACTTTGAGAAAGTCTAGGCACACCCTAAATTCTATTTCAAACATTTCTCTTTGGTTCCGAAGATCTAACACTTCATGCATTTCCTACAGTGTATAGTATATATAAATGCCTGGCGATACCTTTTGATTCCATGGCAATTCGAGCACTTTCATGCGCGCTGCAGGAAAATTTAATTTTTGGAATAAAGTATTGTTGTTTATAGGTTCACATAGACAGTCCAATACGAAAATCCGAATAAACATTTAATGCTCCAAATCAACCGATGTAATATTAAGTATGGGAATATAAACGATAGCAGGAAACATCTAGCAACAAAGGTACTTAGAGGCTCGATTCAGACGCCGCTCTTCCACAGAAGCAGAATCAATTCGAAACGGCTGTGGACCAGTGTTAATACAGACACCGAACTTCAAATTTTAGCCGAACTAACTGCATAATTTTGAAAAAATTTTGGCATAATTTTCGAAATTTACTATAAACAGTGTTCAGACGCTCGCACCTTGAAAGGCCCATTGTTATGTTTTTATGAGCGAAGTGTTTCACCGTTATCAAGTCTTTATAATTAAAGTGTATACTAAAGGCGTTAAAAAAGTCTCCTTACGTTGTTAGTGGAAACTGGATATTACTAAACCGAAAAACTGAAAAAAATCCTCTTGCAGTTCTCTGGCTGCAGATTGCATGAATACACAGCTAAGCGACGATGACGACACTCCAAACAAAAGCTGACTGTAAGTTAGCTCTGAATGACTGAAAATGATCAAGGTAGATAAAAATTTAAAACAAACCTTCCGACTCTTGGAGAAAGTCGTAAGAGAAACGAAGCTCAGAGCGGGTCCTTTCTCAGAGTCAGGTAACGTGATTCTTTCCTGTGAAAGGAACAATTGATTATGATTGAAAAGGATTCCGCATTCCTCTATATAAGGCATTGTGTTTATGTTAGGGACTAGACTATTTGGATAACCAATCAGAGTGGATCAGTCTATTTTACTTTATTTTTTTAATACTTTATATCTATTTCATTTCAAACGCAGGTTACATGTACCAACTTAAACACACAACGTTGGTGCTGTGTGTTCAGAAGACAAAACAGAAATCAAATTGAAAGGTCAAGACACGACGCCATCGTCAACATACCTTGACGTCTTCACTGCTGATAGAGTGTGCGATTTGTTATCAAATTCCTTTTGACTTGAGTTTAAGAATTTTAAAATCGTGAAAGAAGAAACTAAAAATGGAAGAGAAAATACCGATATGAACAAGAGAACTGTCGACTTGAATTGAATTGATTTTGATTGATCTTTTTACGTAGATGGGTGTGACTGTCTAGCTACTCCTTAGATGATTCATTCGTAACAACTCTGTTCATGTTTGGTCCAAATGTCTTAAACACTAAGAAGATGAAAATCACGGGTTAACAAACCTGTACATGAAGTGCGATTATGAACATAAACGAGCTGCGAGGCTGGCAGAAAGTCTAAAAATGGAGCGGCATAATCCTTTTTTCGGTACCTGCTAGGAGTTACACACACAATACGTGCTTCAGTGTGCTAAGCAGTTCAGTTGTTGATCATAACTGAAAATGAATAATGTATGTAAATAGTATATGCAAAGACAATACACTATTCGAATTAACGCAGAATAACGCGACTTTTGAGCACAATTTAGTGTAGATCAGTCATTTTTACTTCATTTTAAAATTGTTACATTTTATTCGAACGACATAGATGGATCTGAGTGTTCAGACGCAAAACAGAAGCTACAAGACTAGATTATTAAAGAAGTCTTTAAGGAGGACAAGACTTGTTCATTTTTCGCGCAGAAAATTCCTTTTATAAAATTTCCAACTTGAAGCTAAGTGACAATCCGTTAAAGACACTAAAAAAGAAAGAAAAAACTGATGGATGAGGCAAGAGAGAAGTTACGCTTGAATTGTAGGTGGAGCCTTCATCCGTCGCCGCGTCTGGAATGTTCTGAAAGTTAAAGGATAATTCATGCGAATCTTGTAAATTTTTGCCACAAGTCACGCGATTTTAGCGAAAGAGCTAGAAACACGGCATTTCTTAGCTATGTTATTTTAATTATCTTCGTTTGTTTAGTTTACTAGGTTCACTCCACTGCCAACAACACTGCAGACGCTAACCGACTGGTGGACAGAAGCGACATCACATGTTTTTCGACAATAACCAGAAATAGCATTCATGCTTTCCTGAAGTCTATTGTTTTCAATTATATTTATGGGCGAAATATTTCACCCTACAAAGTCCGCTCCTTAAGTCATGGCTACGACGTAATCCAGAACTAAGAAAATCGAGGAGAATACTCATAAGTGGTTAAGAACGATTTCCGATCCCGACCTCCTCGTAGCCTGATTCTCAGACGTCCGAGGTTGTTCGCGGTCCCTTCACTTCTCGGACGTCTGAGAATCAGGCTAGACCTCCTCGCCGTGACTTTGCAGAAGGAGTTAAAATGCCAGTCAAGGGGGATATTGTAACCCGTCCATACGGTCGAATCCGAGTTTAACATCGCCTCTTCGAGGCATGAACAGACGATATGACAATTCGAGCACTTTTAGACCAAGCTTGAAAAGGACTATACCTTTCCTTTACACTTCGACAGGCACACACCGCACATTTATAGATTTATAAGTGAATAATGCCTTAAAATCCCAAATATAAATATCATGTTTGTAAACACGATATCTAAAAACAAACCTTTGTTTGAGAGCCAAAAGTGAGGCGTGTTTGTTTGAAGATCAGTGCAGTGGATGGTATGGATTCTTCGGGCAAGTATGCTGCAGTAATTAAATTAATGTCGACCGGTACGTCCAAAGGGAATGAGTCAGCAGCATTGTACTGTTAGCATGATTGGTCATGTGATGAAACAACAGACCATTGTTTTAAAAACGTAATTAAGCGATAAGTCGTCTATTTCAAGTTTGTCTAGAAAAGCCGCACTACGTTTTAAAGATGAAAGATCAAGATGGCTCTCCTTAAATTTTAAATACCAAACCACTTTACCAGCTGGAAAATCCAACTAACAAAAGGATAAGTCGGTTTTGTCCCATACCGTCCAACCGTTTTTAGGTACACCCTAAATTCTATTACAGACATTTCTCTTTGGTTCCGTAGATCTAAACCTTCATACAATTCCTACAGTGTATACTATATATAAATGCATGGCGACACCTTTTTATTCCATGGTTTGGTGCCTAGTCTCTGTAGTCTCCCCTGCGCTTTGCTGACTCCGGTCCAAGCGACTGCGAAGAAGACTATTTGGTGTCCGTATTTAAAAAATGTCGTATAGTGGCAAATCTTAGGCTGGCACTAAAACTAAGCAGGGCTGCAAGATGTACTATCACATCTTGGAGCTCTAGTTAGTTTTAGTGCCAGCCTAAGATTTGCCACCATACAACATTTTCGAGGGACGATGGAAATGAGCTGAGAGAAGTTTTTCCTGCTGACCTAATTACCCATCCAAAAACGGACTCATTTTAGAAATTTCTGCCATCCTCAGAGAATGCAGTTTTGCATTCGAATTTACACCCCATTCATTTCTGTATTAAAGTCTGGAAATCAGATTATCATTTCTAAATGTCTCTTTTTAGAGTTGAAATTCATATTGAGTAAAGCGCGCGGGAGGAAAAATAATTCTTTGGACTAAAATATACTAATGTCGGTGAGGGAAGAAAGGAAAGGGCAAAAACCGGATAAAAAAAGAAAAAAAATTGGAAGAACCATAACCACTACTGAAAGCTGCATGTGTTTATCGCTGTTGGGCTTCCTCATAGCGTACCATCAATAGTAAACAATGCAATGCCAACATAGGCAACAGACGCTTAAATAACACTTTGATGGCGTCCCGCATTGCAGCGTCGGGTGTTGGTTATAGGGTCACATAGAGGGTCAAATACGAAAATGCGAAGTAACTTTTAATGCTCCAAATCGAACAATGTAATTAGATTATAGGTATGAGAATATAAACGATAGCAGGAAAAATCTAGCAACCACGGTACTTTGAGGCCTGATTCAGACGCTGTTCTTCACAGAAGCAGAGTCGGTTTGAAACGGCAGTGCACCAGCGTTAATACAGACACCGAACTTCAAATTTTAGCCAAACTAACTGCACAATTTTGAAAAAAAATTGATATATTCTTACTGCATTTTGAAGCTTTAGTTCGGTTGGATTAAAGATTGGCAGTCCTAAATTAATTTGAGTGGGCCCAAACTCAAATTTAATCCCACAAAGTACGGCGTCTAAACCGAGCATAAGACGGCAACAATTGTTTATGATTGTACTTAACAGTAACTAAACAAAAGTGTTCAGAAAGGATTAAACTGTTATAAACAAAGCAAAATTTTAGCGAAATTTACTGACGCGCTTTTTGCCCAGTGCACCACTCTGTCTATTCAGAGTGAAACTCAAGCCTCGTTGACCGGCGGTTTCATGGAAACGGTGCTCCTGGTGCTTCTCGCCATGACAGCCGTATGGACAGCTGCGGGAGTGACTATAACAGCCCCTAGGTTGGTTGGACGGGACCTGCAGCAGCCGCAACAACAGCAACAGGCAATGATTAGTATCATGATGAACAATAGAGGTCCACCAATCACTGCTGCCCGTTCAATATCGGAAAAGTCGTACCACCACCCGAAGATCCCTGCTCGCACAAAAACACATTTTTAATCAAAAATAAATTCACCGATACTTAATTAATTAAACTCTAAAAGCTGAGTGCTTTTTGGTATTGCGGGAAAGGCCATTGTTTGAATTTGCTTTTGAATTGTGGTATGGGTATTTTTCAGTGTATTTTCAATCTTTTGTGCTTCGTCAAATGGTGATTGACTGGCCAGCATCGATAAACTTTTTCTAAAATTGTACCCGCTCCGCTCGAAATCAATAATTCTCGAAAAATATTTGGCTCTCATTTCCCCTCTCATCTACAAACATGACTCCGAAAACAGAGAGAAATTAAGCACTATGTGAGACTCGTTATATTTTCATCGTAGAATAAGCGTATTTCTGCTATAAAAAAAGAGAGTTTAAGCTTCACGTATACGGCAAACGGCAGATTTAAATTGAGAATTTCTCAAAAGAAAAAATGAGCAGATAAAAGCAACTCAGAACAATTCTTATGGATGAAAAATTGCGTGAAGTACTAATTTAGGGGAAGAAATAATGAACAGTAAACTGCAAGTATAAAGAGGAAACTTGGACACGTGGTGCAAAGTCACTTTTGCCGTTTGGCGTAAACGTGATGCTTAACCTCTCTGATAAAAAATAAGTGTTTTTGTTTTGTTTTTTCTTTTTTACCTAAAAGCATGATCAGTACTCACCGCACTGGTCAGTGGAAATGGGGAGATCTCCCTGCATCACAGTGACTTTCACTGGATAAACACTCTTTCCTAACACTTCTCCACCGGCCAAAAGGTTCACCTTTTCAAACAAAGAATAGTTTTGAAGGTTCATTTCATAAATCGCAGTCAACATTAGCCTTCAATGATAGCATTGCACTAAGAGAGGGTTTTTGGAACTTGGAAATGACCTATTTTTGTATTCACCGTAACGTCATCCCTACCCCCCCCAAACAGTAAACAATGCCGTCACCATGAATTTGGCCAATGAGATAACTGTAAAATACCAGAAACATTAATGACGATGGTGGAAGAGCAGGATCTCCATGAAAAAGGTGTATAGACGTGGTGTATATATAATAGGTGTCCTCAGTGAGAAGAGTCTCCCTACCCTCGGCTAGATCATTCGTTGGCACGGAAGCAAAGATGTTGGTATTTTAAGTGTGTCCTTTGAGCAGCTTGAAGTTCTTTTTAATGGTCCGGTTTTTAGATGCGATGGAACGCGGTGCTGACCAAGTGGATCACGGGTTCAGAAAATGGTACTATTCGTATTTGGGTATGTGATGATTTTTACAGAAAGAAACCGATATCTTTTGGTGAATCAATAAGCTGGCTATTTGCTGACATCAAATGACGTCATGCAAAAAACTGAAAAAAAAATTGTCTGCAAGGCAGCCCCTATTTTTGCGTGCGTCAAAGAACGCCAACGCGATCAAGCCAAAGTCTTGGAGCGAAGACAAAACTGGAGAGTGAGATTAAGGAGAGAAACCTCGTGCCTTGAAAAACCGATTTTTAGAAGGAAAACCGAATGTCTCTTTCTTTCACTTGAAGTCTAGAAAAGACACTGAAAAAAAAACAATACTCACCATCTTAAGCAAAAATTGTTTTCTGCGACACCAAAAGTCCACGGTGGCTAGCACCTGTTTTTACTACTAACTTGTTTCCAATCCACTCACGACAGAGAGCAGCTGGAATGGCCTCCGATCTAGTTCTCATTGCCCAAGGAGCAGTGTTGGCACTTTGCATCGACCAGGTGAACGGTTGCATTGTAGCAGGAGAGCAAGAAATTATTAGGTGAGAAGAGACGCCATATTTACGAGGCTTATAACGTGTTCTCAGACCAGCGTGAAACCAATGTGGCCAATCAAAACATTTAACCAATCAGAATGCGAAGCTAGTACGTCTAGCCAATGCTAAGCGCGGGAAAAAGCGCGGGTTTAAGGAAGTCTCGATTGGTTTTGTTTTTTCTTCTTATTGATGGAGAAATTGCCTTGAGATTATTTAGCCAATCAAACATTTGTGCAGTTCCCACTTTTAGTACTTTACAAATGTAGGATGTTTACACTTTTTCATTTCCCGGATTTCGAGAAATCACCCTTTCGAAGTCGACTGTCGAAGTCGATAATCGCACAGGAAATAAGAATCTTTGAACAGTCTCTTGTTTCCGACTGGTCATTGTCAGATTGCACAGAGACAACCTCGTTTCCACGGCTTTCTGTTACTCGTTCCTACACTGGGACGAGTAGAAGGACCCTGGGAACAATCGTGAAATTGGGTCGATTTTGTACCCAAATGGCTTATTTGGTCGCGCCATCGCTTACTGGGTCGGTTACTACAAAGTTGCGCAGGAACCTGGTTGCAAATCCGTCCCCTAACAACAGTCCCTTGGGGAAATTCGGCACAACAAGGACCCAGTCCCTTGCGCAACCTCGAAGTTTTGACATATTGGCCGAAATTAACAGATGAGATGGCTGGTCATAAGATTAATTTTTGTTGTTTTGTTCTGTTTTGTTCTTCTCATTCCCTCCCTTTTGTCTAGGTGTTTTGACTCTGTATAGAGGAATGTCATTTACTGACTATGTTTTCGTTCCCTAGAGTATATGATCCGGAAAGCCGTAAAATCGTTCAGAAGAATCTTGGGCACAATGATTCCGTACGCTGCATTATTCACATTCCCGAGAGGAGTCAGGTATTACTATGAAATTATTCATTTGTTTATTTATTTGTCATTTTCTGCTTGGATTTGCGAGGGGAAACTGGACGAGCAAAACATTAGTACCCAGCAGAAGGAGTAAGAGTATCGGATAATGATGTCGATATCGGTAGCAGGTATTGAAAAATATCGGTAGCGGGTATCGGAAAAATCAGGAAAGAGTATAGTACATTTAAACTATTCTTAGTGTTTGTTTTTAAGAGTATGACAAATTGATCTATCCTGCGAGCAGAGTCTGCTTGCAGGGTAAAATTGATCTCAATTTTTTCGATATTTGGAGCGAGTATCATAAAAAATATCATGAGAGAGTATTATCTCGTGTAAACCCATCCTAACTTTTGTTTGTTTGTTTGTTTATTTGCCATAGTATGTTTCTGCTTCGTGGGATAAGACAGTTCGAATTTGGAACGCGTACAAGAAATGTAAGATAATAGCTGTTAATTTTTGTGCTTTATTCTGAATTATATTTTCTGAAAGTTAACTTACACGTGCACATTGTTCACAATTTCATTTTCTTCGTTGTATTTTTAGCTCGCAAAAAACCTGCGAAAGAGACGACCGAATTTGCTGAAGTCTAGGCTAAAACCTTCAACTAATTGATCAGTGTCCTGGAAAATCATCCCTATTCTAGACCCAAACTCTCTGATTTATATACCCTATCCCAGAGGAAACTGCTTGAAAACCATACCCTTCACAGCGACACACACCTTATATGGCAATACCCCCTCTCCCACCCCTTTTTCAATTGGTTTCCTGAATACTTATTCTCTGGATTGTGGTTTTCTCCGGTAGATAACACTATCCCGCTTTTGAACAACCGAGGCCTGAAGAGTGAGATAAAGTTTTAGTTCTTCTGATGAATCAAAGGTACACCCTCCTCATGTCTTGCTCTTCTTAATCTGGTAGTGAGCCAGTAAATCAGCTTTATTAAACCCATCATCAACCGAACGAGCTGCGACATCAGTAACAAGGCAAGGAAAATGATAAGCGTTAATGGAATGACGCCCAGTAGAATCGCTTCGGCCCAAACACAGCTGTATACGTGTTGTTTTTGAAGACCTTGATACTCAGTTCCTGCGGAGTAATACGATGCTACTCCGACATTTAATATTGCTATGACGACCAATGTTGCCAAGGAAACAGTCTCGGCTAGGTTGGCCAAGTAATTTGCAAAGGGCTTTGTGTGGAGGTGGTGTAAAAGGAAGATAAGGCACGTGATGGCAAGGCAGACAGACCGTAGGAAGGTTTGAGTCATGAACCAGCCAATCAGGATTAAGACAAATCGCCGGCCAATCAGGATGCTTTCCCAGTAGATCTTGCCTGGTGTTTGGTCGTCTTGGTTTCGCTTGGAAAATGGTGCGCTTAGAACTCCAAGGATAGAGGCCTCTAAAGAACATTGGAGAGATGTTTCACGATCCTCTTTAAGATCAACAATAGACGACTTTGATTTCAATTCTTGGGAGAAAAGCGGCCGTTTTAACGCTTTCTTTAGGTATACAACACTGGCATAAAGCAGGTATGGAAGAGGAAAAACGCAAGCCAGTAGAAACTTCTCCGCTGAAATTTGTCGCCGATGCAGGCGCAAGGAGCCGTCAGAAAGCATGAATATAAAGGGAAATAAAAACAGAATAATGACTGCTATAGTGCTCTTTTGCCACCATTGATAGCACGTGATTTCCGCGTTGTAGTACCATCGATGCACGTGCTGTATTTCTACACAGTACAGTAGCCTCATTGTGGTCCTTGTCACTGCTGAGTACCCTAGCAACACGCTCTCAAGGATCGCTCCCAGGTATGGACCTTTTAAGGGAAACACTGGAGTACGCTTGCGCAGTTTGTTAAGCCCGCTGTGCAGAAGGTAAATAAACAGTATTGCCAAGAAGATTGCCATGACGACAAACACTTGAGTCAGTGTTTTGGTCAGCGGCGTGAGACCTGCAAAAGGGCAAATATTCCAGTCGCTATGAGGATATAGTTTAAAGTCGAAAAGGCTTGTTATTGGAAATACAGTCTTGTCTGTTAATAATTCTCCTGCACCATATGATGAAACAGTCAACAGTCCTGCAACTTGATAAAAATAAAAAAGAATTTTCAGGTAACCGTGGGAAGAAAACGATGACGTAGCTATTGCTTTCTGTCCATTTTCCGATTTGTTGACGTCGTGGTAATCTTTTCAGCTGTTACTTGAGATGAACCATGTTAACATTTGCATTATCTTTTGAAAAACTGGAGGTTTACGGATAAGGTAAAACGCGAATTACTTTGGCAAATGAAAAATACGATCAGGTACCAGAGATGAGTGCATTCGTCGTCCCGAGCACAGTTGGTGTGGAATAACGCCTCGCTGAAATTCTCCTTACAACTGCCACAGAGAATCCCTGTCCGGTTACCTTGACAACCAGACTTGTGATAGCTTTCATTGTGGTAAGGGCACTTTTGATTGACAGCTGGGCAGCAGTACCCATGTGGGCACAACTGAAAATGTACCGTGTCACCCATGGGGTACCCCCAGAAATTTGGCATTGCCGCCACTTCCTTGGTACAGTTGCCTCCATTGGGACATGGTAGGCACTGTACGTTGTGCTCCATTTTCAGACCTCTACTTGATCCCCTTTTTATACTGTACGTGCTTATAGAGCAGGGCTTAGTAAGACTAGAGAACCATGTTACCCACGTGGTCTTCTTGTTAATGGTTTCCCAATGTGGAAAGTTATGGAATATCAGCTTGCTTCCTACTGGGGATTGAATTTTCACGGAATGGTCCATAGAAACATTGTTTGCACCCTCAACAAAGATTAGACCTTCTCCGTCATAACTGAGGGGATCAGAAATAAACGAGCTCTCGGTAACACTTATGTTTCCAAAACTTGTAACCTTTAAGAAGCCATGATATGGCTGCTCTTCTATTGTGTTAAAGATGTTAGACTTTTCCGACTGGTAAAACTTCGTTTTGAAAATTGTTAATCTGGTCGAACGTAGCTGAACTGACAAATGAGATCCGTAGGCGCCTCCAAAGTTGTTTTTAAAAGAACAGTTTTCAATTCGGACTACATCAGCGTTAATTATTGATAGCGCGCTTTTTACGACACCAGAATTTCCACGAAACAGGGTGTTGTTCATGGCTACTATTGCACCTAAACTGTTCACACTGGTATCCAGGCAATGGTCAGACATGCCAGAAATCTCTACCACCCCTGACTGGCGGAAATTGTCCTCGAAGGCACTCCCTTGAAAACGCAAGGAATATGGCGATTGATTCATAGACACGTGGAAAATATTACTTTTCCCTCTGCAGACGTTTCTTAGGATCGAGACGTTGGTTAGCTTAAAACCTGCGTTGCTCTTAATTCCTGCTTTGAGACTTATCATAAAGTTGTCATTGTCGCTAATCAAAGTATTCTCCAAGGATACATCACCTGCGTGTTGAAAGAATACCCCTCCTCCAGCGTTATGTTGAATGGTACAAGAATCGATCTTCAGGAAGCCTTTGAAGAGGACCAAAATGTCGTATTGGGCGGGAGAAATGGCTTTATTTTGAATAAACTTGGTGTTTTGTATTTTCACACGCGCTTGGGGTGACGTTAACAAAACTAAATGCAAGGTCCCTGTCTCTACAGCGCCTGAATTCCTAATGAATTCACAGTTAAGGAATAAAATGTCTTGATAAAGTGTCTTCAACAAGTTAACTTTTATAGCTCCAGCAATCTTTTGTTCGGCAGTATTTTTGACGATGCTGGTGTTTATAAGTAGGAGATCCTTCATGTAATCCACATAGAATGCCATGGCTCCTCCAGGCTAAATAAGTGATTCACATTGTAAATTTTATTTCCAGTGAAATTTGAATCGTGAATATTGATAGTGGCATTGTTTAGATGGGAATCCATTGTTCCAACAGCCAACGCGCCGCCAGATGTACCAGAACCTTCGTTTTGAATAAAATGACATCTTTTGATGTCCAGCTTTAGTAAAGTTAACTCAGTGAATGCGCATGCGCCACCGTTCACCCCCGCATTGGAGCGAAAAAGTGTCCTCGACATGAAAACGAGGGCTTCTTGTCTGAATCCTTTAACACTTAGGGCTCCTCCATCTCTATCCTCCACTGACGTTGCCATTTTATTTTCCAAAAACGTACTCCTAGTAATTTCTAGTTTAACCGAGTTTCCATCACGAATGTTGATAGCCCTGCCAATGTTTTGCCTGAAGTGAATCTTCGTTAAGTTTATGAGAGAAGTGCCTCTGATGTCAATCACACTTTCTCTTGCACAGTTATTGCCAATACTCCCAAACTTCATCTGTATTATTATAAGTCCATTTCTTCCCGATCGAATTTCCATACATGCTTTTCCAGAACAGTTGTTTCTTGAGACATTGATATTCTTTAAGTTAACTTGAATTTGAGCGGACAAGCTTTGCGGTGAAATTCTCAGGAGCGCGCTCTCTAAGCTGTTCATACGGAGATTATTTTCAGTGAAGAACGTATCTGTTATGTTCAAGTTCACCGAATCACCGCGAATCTTGAATGTTGTAGAACGTGCACCCAGAAATACTAATAGTTCCAGTGAAACCACGTGAAAAATTAAGAGAAAAAGCGTCATTAGAACTATTAACAAACATGACCCCTGACATCTTAAGAGAACAATCGACAAGATTCAGGGAGGTATTTACGAAAGTGATTCCCTCCAAAAAGATACCGCCAGAAGAGCTGCTTCTGAAATCGCAAGACAATTGCAAGCTTTTGCTTCCACAAGCAACAAAAGCTTGAGTTGTGTAGCTGGCAATCGAAATACCGGCTATGTGCTGTATGTGCATTCTTGTGTAGACATCGCAGGGGTATGGATCACGTGACGTTCCCGACCCGTCGATGTTGATGACATCGCCTTCGTGAGCCAGCGTAGTTGCTTGGTAGATATGTTTACAAGGGCGAGACTTTACTAGGCCACAACCGTCTTCGACAGTTCCATTGAGTCTAGATACGTACCACTGACTCGCAGAGACACCTAGTATTGAACCAAAGAAAAACACTGATAAAGGCATGTTTTTACCTTTTGTGTAGCGGTATACTGTATACCACAGTCCATCATCCCAGAGAGTCCATCTCTTATGCAAGGCCTGGGTAATAGCGTCGAAGACATTCAGACTACCGTTATAGTTTCATCTTAAGCCCCCCTCCCCCTCCCCCCTTTGCGATATTTTCATCTTGGCTTGCTGGACTCTGCGGTTGTTGGAATCTGAAGTTTATTCGGGCGTACTTTCTATTCAAGATAGTTTTTATTCAATTTTTTTTTTACAGTCCTGTCTTTTGCCTGACCTCTTATATGAGTTTGTCACACCACGCTTAAATGTCTGTGGGGCGATTACAACTTCCTCTTTAAAGACTCGGAGTTTATTTGGGGAAGGCTTTTTTGCTTCCGGTACAGCGTTTCCCACTCCTGGCCCAAACGTACTTTAAAAAATAAAAAATAAAAGCAAAAAGAAATCTCTCAGTCTCCTCAGGCCCCAGTTCCCCGCTCTAAAAAAAAAACAAAATAGAAAAAACAAACAAACAAACAAACAAAAGGAAAAATTGAAAAAAAAATTGGGATTTCTGTTCTGGCGTAGCGTAACGGTGCTCTCCCGTTTTCTACGAGCCTGCAGGATGGTTCGTTTAAATATATATTTTCTGTTTTATTCTTTTGTTTACTTCTTCTCGCCTTGCAGTAAGGATCAGTTTGCCGTTTTATGAATTTCACCTGCTGCGGTATTGCGGTCTTTGCAAATTAACGCCGCTTGGCCTCTTTAAGCATTTATCCCTTTTAAACGTGGCTTATCAAAATACATAGACATAAGTAATCAGTCTACAAATGAGATCTACCCACCAAAAAGCCAAATTGATGACCAAAAGAACAGCCGAACATCCATTAGTAACAGATCGAGTCAACGAACTCCCTCCAAATAACATTGTCGATAATTGTTGTTTTTTATTTCTGGAACCGACCCACGCCGGAACCAGCCAGTTTAACATGAATGTTTGCCGATATAACAGGTAACTGATGCCCGTTTTCCGGGGAAAACCTCGTCACGAGGACGGACCGAGGTAGATCACAAGACCGTAGATTTGGACCTCGCCCGTAAATTCTTCAACCGTAAAATCATGCGCGAAAATAAAAATATAAGCCATATACTAATACTATTTTTATGACACTTAAATGTTATATCACTAACCAAGTTTAATACTAAATGGAGTTCTAAAAGAAAGTTAGAAAATCCGGTTAGTGCAAACCGGAAAAGGAACCGGAAGTCGGGTTCAAATAATGTGGGTCATTTTTCGTAGTAGCTTATATTACCGTAAAAAACAAAGGATACCCAGAAGGCGTGGTTGCTAAACGTTCTGTTCAGAGTCGCAGTTTGCAAAGAAGTACAATTTAGCTGTTTATAGGCTATGTGACGAGTAAATTTAAATGGTAAAGGGTAATTCTTGCAAGCTATGCATCCCTCTTTAGCGCCTCATCTTCATGGCGACTGCCTAGAAATTATACAGCAACTGTATCGCTGTCACGAACAGGTTAGTAATTAACGTCTTGTGTTGTAAACACGTGCGTGCCTTCTTGGCCATGTTCTTGTGCTGTATACAATTTTTTTTTTCGCCTTTCTTTACAGCATCCTGTTGGGAAATTCCTAGGCGAGTGCAATGACATCAAAAGAGCATTGAATAGATGTGTAAAAGAGGAGGTATTTAAGTCTTTTTTATCTGATATCCATTTCACTTCATTAGTTGAGGGGAGATGTGTTATGTAATTCTGACTTTGATTGCGAGGACGAAATTCTCTGGTTTTTCCATATGGTAATATTTGTAGTAGAATTTTTATAAAAAGAGGTTTTAAAATGTTGATTTTGAACATTGTCAGGGGTGTGAAGGATAAATCAGTCAATAAATATGTTGATAAAAATTAATGATGATGAATAAATTGAGTGGTTGTTCATCCAGCCCTGACTGAATTGAGTAACAAAGTGTGACATAACAGAAATGAGAATTTGTGAAATTATGGGATTTGTTGTCATCCTCTATGAGACCAAGATGAAAAATGCTTGTGTACCAAAAATCAGTGTGTTTGCACCAAATGACAGTGAGAGATACTACAATCTTAGACAAAAACCTTGAAACACTTTGGAAAATTCTGCTCCCTTTTGTTTTCCCCCTCCCTTTTGCAACGTTGTTGTAGCCATGCAACTTTGAAGTAACTTCTCAACATTGCAGGGGGAAAGGGACGTGCATAGGTGTTTCAGATTTTTGGTGAGGATTGTGTGAGGTGTAAAAGGCCATCTGGTTATCATTACACGCTATTCAGACGTGGCGGCATGCTCGAAGAAACAGCAAGCGTGACCTATAGCGTGAGGTGTTTTGATTTTAAGGGCTTTAAATATATGACGAGAATTTCTTTCTTGGCAATCTTTACCGCTCAAATTTTCCAGAACTGTTTCTCGATTTCAAGGAGAAAAAATTACAATACCAACTTTATTTAGAACAGGGAGCTAACCAAGAAGACAAGGGTTTGGTCAACATTACTAATTTCCAACAGCGGACCCAATGCAGTCAATGCAGAATTGTACAAGACATGATATCAATGAGAACTAATTTAAATCCAATAGTGAACATATTTTAATTAGTAAGTGGAGACTTGCATGTCAAATGCGAGAGAAAAGTAATTTTTCACAGAATGGACAAAATGGAAATGAAAAATACAATTCTTAATACCTGCAGTATAGACGAGAAAAAATGTGATAAAACTCGATGGATAACTGTATGCAGCGCCGAATGGAAATTCAGGAAATTCAAGGAAAGAAAACAAATTAACCCGATACTGAGCAACTCACTGAGTTCTATTTAAATAGAACTCGGCCCGATATAATTGCGTGATGCATCTGTTGCGTAATGTAAACAGTCATCGGTTAACCCTGCGTGTTAACGCCACGGTTTACCATTGTTTTTGCTCTTATTCTGTTTCAAATGTGTGTTTTGTAGTTTAAAAAAAGGTTTGATATGAAGTTAACTAAAATTAATATCCAACCCAACTGTTAAGTTCAGATCTGGCCACAGCTTGAATTTAAGGGTTTTTACAACGGTTAACCATACTGTGTAATAAAATAAAGATGTCAACAGCGTTACTTTCATATTTAACAATGGTAAACCGTTGACCCTTTTCTCCTTGTGAGCAGACAGCACTAGAAAGTAACGGTCGTACACTTTGGAAACAATGCTGTTATTAAAGACGTTAAGTGTCTGCATTTGTTTGCAGATATAAATACATGCTGCGACTTTTTGAAATCCACTGACACCGAAAAAATCTAATGGTAAACCGTTGGGGTAAACCGTAGCCCTTGCACATTACACAACACAAGCATAATGGGATTAATTTGGGGTGAGTCCCGTTTCAATAGAAATACGGTCAGTTCTAAGTTACCTGCCTAACATTTACCTTCAGAAATTACTCTTATCAAGGAAAAAATACTTCTGTAAATTGGCAGTTCTAGCAAAGACATTTCTTGTGCTAAATCTTTGCAGGTCCTAGCACAATATTACACTGTTCTAATGCAACAGAACAGCTCACGACTGCAAATTCTGCTTGCATACACTCACTCCCTTTCAAGTGAAGATTTCTTTTCAACACAACTCTTCTCCTTAGACACTTCACCTTCTCCTCTCACATTCAGAAAAAAAAATTCACATAATTTATCGAACTTCAACAAACGTGTACATCATCATTACAACAGATGCAAGGCAGGCGTGTAGTCGCCACTAAAAATGTTTAACTCTTATTTATTTGAAAATTTCCTGCCACTTCTCAACATTGCAGGGGGAAAGGGACGTGCATAGGTGTTTCGGGGATTTTTGGCGAGGATTATAGCATCCTTATGTTTTTTGACAACTGCATGCAAATCCTTCGAAGGCCAATTTTTGAGGATTTGTATGGAGTCTTAAATAACTATCTCTGTGCACGTATTAGGTATAAGCAGCAGGTGTGAGAGTAAAACCTTACCAAATTCTTACATGTAAAAGGAAAGGGAGAGTGGCAGTATACTGGCCCAACAACCAACATGTACCATCTCTGATCACAATAATTATTGACTCGATGTATCATTAGTCCGGGTAGTAAGCATTTCCACGCAAGTTATTGCACATCTGCAAGAGCTTTCACAATAACTCAAGTGGATGAGTAATAACTACGGCCAAAATGGTTGCTACACAGGCTACTTGCCAATTCTGATCCGCCCTTTATTGCAATAATATTTATTTCATATTGTTAGTTTTATACCAGACTACATCCCCCGGGTGACAGGCAAGGCTGCATGTAATAATCATGATGCTAAGAACATGCTCATGCAACATTTATGGATCTTTAAACATTGTTCTATTTTTTATGACAGGATTTAAGAAAAAGAAGAAGAAACCAAGAAGACGCAAAAAGAAGAAGAAAGACGCTAAAAGATTTGTGTTCGGCAAAACAGGAGTAAACACTAGGATTTGTCAACAGAGTTAAACATCAGAGATGCCTCATTCATTGACAATCCAAGTAAGATAAGAGATGTTTGCATTCAGATGATAACCTATTTACAAATTACCTTCTGAAGCATTGCTCTTTCTAGATGGCATGTTTGATTGTCAAAGTACTCTCTTTGACATTTTTATGACAATTTTTGTCAACAGTACGAATAACAGCAGAACATTCTGAGTACCTTTAAAGTCATGCCAAAGGGATTACTATCAGACTGCTGGAATCTTATGATGTTTTGCACTACTAAAATGGGTAAATTGTGAGGAATATTGTCATGAATCATACTTACTGGTAACTAGTACGAGTCACAATTAAAAATGAACAATTTTTGATACTAGAAATTGGATTTCTCTTTGTGATTACTTAGTATGAAAATGGTTACTAGTATGAAAGTCTGAAATGTTACATTTACAGTATTACCGTTGTTAATACTGTACTTAAAATTGTCTACAGATGTACTTATATAAATACAGATACATGCTCAGAAGAAAACCCATTCCAACAATTTTGGGTAATAATTATTATAGTTGGTCAGCAATAAATACCAAAAATATTTGGTAAAAAAACTAGTTTTGTTAGACCCTAGTAATGTTAGTTGTTGGATGTTCAGCAATGTTCTTGCATTGTTGAGTCAGTTCCTGGGGTAGCAATATTGAACATTCTGCTGAAATAATATCACAACATTGTTGCTTGGTATTTCTTGCAAATGACAGCAACTGTAATCTTCAATCATAGGGATCCCTAAAGCTCTGAAACTATAAAATCCGGGGAGCATAGCACGTTTCTTTTGTGAATAGCTTATGTCACCAACAGGGGTCATCTAGCACTGCTGGAACACAGTCCTGTTGTTGTGTGAAGGACTCGGCTTAATATGATTGACAGTTATCTTGCAGTCCAGTGATCCCCACCGCATAAAATAAACGTAAATATTTGAATGTCATTGATCCTTAATTCTTAATAATGTGGCAGTCTATTGATGCAAAATTGATTTTGACAAAGAAAAAGAATAACTTGGAATACACCTCAATATCTTGATATACTGGGTACCTTCTTTGAGGTTTAATCTACTGAAAATGTTATTGTAGTCTCTACGATAACTGAGGAGCCAAAGAGAAGCAATTAGTTTACTGCAACAAGCGGAAATTTTAAACTGAATTCACTTTGCAAGCTTATACCCAGAGTTCTTTTAATTTGTTAACGTGTTCCTAGCATTCATTTCAACATGTTAACTCAAACCAAGTAAAAATTCTTCCACAATGAGGGGCTGGCAAAACATTAGTTGGGCTTTTGTGTTGTTTTCTTTACAAGTAGCCCAATGGTAAAGCAAAGTTTTATGGCTTGTTAAGAAAAATAACAGACTGAATACAGTTTGGGCTAGCTTCTTGGAGCCCCACCAGAGGCTAGTAAACTGAGTTAATTTCTCGCTCTTTGGGCAGCCAAGCTGATTTGATTTTCTTTTGTGTGTCTCACCTTGTGCAAACATACATGTAGTACTGCAATGGGGAGACATGTGAACTCTGTCAGTCTGAATCGAAGTATTGAGGCAGCCTATAAACTCAGCATTTATACTCTGGGTTCTTGCATCCTGCCATGTTGTGTCTCTTTCAGAGGTTTTTTGTTGTTTTTCGTCCATGATGCTTGCAATACTATTTACATTTTCCTTTTTTAACCCATTCGCTCCTGAACCGTCCGTAACCGCCCATGCGGATCCACGTCCTTTCTACCCTTTTTGACGTCATCAGTTTTAATGGTCAAGGACAACTTTGTCCGCTAACTTGTGCAGAGTGAAGAGATCTTTCAAACCATACCAGAATGAGCACAATTCAGTCAAGGACACCGGAGAAAGAGGCAAAAAACCATGTAACATTGACCTGAAAATCTCCATGAAAATCTTGTTCCATTGCCCACCTACCTTTCCTTTCACCTAATCCTAAGATCCTAAAAGCTTTCCTAAAAACTATTCCCACCAAAATGAAGCCTACTAAATGCCCAGCAAGAGAAAAAAAAATGAGGCAAGAAAAGCGAAAAAAGAGGGGAGGAGAGAAAGCGAAAAGTAAAAGTCAAGACTGCTGTGTCACTTTTAAACCCAAAAACTGTCAAAATTTTGCTTTCTGCGCATGCCCGAAGTTCGCAAGCTGATATTTTGCATGTGGATCAAAAGGCCATGAAGTGTACGACCTGTAAACCGGTTTGTGGTAAGTTTTAGCTCTTTATAGCACGACAGTGACCAGAAAACCACTCGACTAGCTTCAAAACGCGTTTTTCGGCAAAATCTCCAGGAGCGAATGGGTTAATGCTTATGAATAGAACATGGAGATACTTCTGGGTTTCGAAATGGAGAAAACTGGGGAAAAACTGGAATACTGAGCAAAAAATTTCACCCAAATACTGGATCACATCTTAATACGGGATACTGATAATGAGATCTATTGGGCGTCCCCACCTCCCCCTCCCCAATAGACTGACACCTTGACACCTTGATGTAGCCACGATAGTTCTGTATTTGTTTTTTAAGTCCACATTTACTTCAACTAGTGCGACGAACTAAAATAATCAATCTAGTCCCTCTAGCTCTTTTGGCCACAAAATGCCAAAATAGAGCTTATCAAAAGCAGATCGAATTTAAGGCAAAATGTCGCTTTTGCTCTTTTTGGGCGTAGGTCTGCACAGAATTGGTGGTAGGTCCAGGCCCTCATATCTATTCAGGAAGAGTTTCCTTTGTTTAATGGCAATGGCTTCCTTGACTCCGCACTGGATGGTGTTGTCCGGACAATTACAGTGGCCAAACCGCCAGGTCCCTTGCCTTTGTCAAGTACCCGGATCAAAGAACACCAGTCCCATGATATTTCTGCCGTTTATGAGCATTGCCAGGCCACAGGTCACAACATCAACCCACACAATGTAAAAGTACTACCTGACGAAAACAGCAGCATCAAGCGCAGAGTGAAGGAGGCCATTTCTATAAAACAAAGGAACCCAGCCTGATTATGGATGAGGGACTGGACCTAACACCAATTTACAATCCTCCCTTGGGGATTCTGTTACGCAACCTGTCACCTCACAACGCTGATGACGTCTGAGTGATTCGGACGAAATATTCGTTTGTATCTTGGTTTTTCGCTCTGAGTTTTGGAATTTTCGGTACTAAATGATAACAACAACAACAATAATAATAATAACAATAATAATAATAATAATAATAATAATAATAATAACAATAATAATAATAATAATGATAATAATAATAATAATAATGATCAATGTTTTCACTGGAATGCCTAAAAACGATGGTACTTACATTTAAACAATGATACAATTACAATACTTGTAATTCGGATATCTCGTAAAGAACAAGTACTTGCCTAAACTTAATATTTTAAAATTTTGCGTGATTTTGCAAAAATACCATTGTTCTGCAAACGCCCCGGCGCTCGTACACATCGGCCATTTTCGTCACTAGAGCCACCCCGCCTCGGTTGGCCTTCGAAGACCACTTCAAAAAACCGACGGGCCCTAAGTACGAGAATGTACCCATACGAACACATTCCCGACCCCAGTGCTCACGGGTTTGGGAATGCGCGCGTAAGAGCTCTTGATCTGTCTCCTCTACATGCACAGAAGAGCTCTGGGTCGAGATTGATACGAACATAAGTACGAACATGGCTGCGCGCGTGCAGTGAACTCGCTAGAACCCATTTCGCTCATATTTTCCACAGGGGCAGCTAAGGCGGCACCCACCGCCCTACCCAAAAAAAAACACCGCAAATTCGCCAAACCACAGACGATGATGATGATTTTGTGCATGAAATCATCGGTGGAGCTATCGTTCTTGGAATGGTTTTGATGATTTACGCTTGTCACTCATGCTACATCCGCTTCTGCTGGAACCGACAGGATATTAACGAAGGTGCAATTCTTAACTTGCCAAATATGATGCAAGTTACCGTCCCACTTTCCCATTGGTTCTCCGTATCTTCACAAAGATGATGGTATTACTTAAGTAAACCACGACCGAACCACATTATTTTCAGTAGGAATGCAATAAAAAAAGGAGAAAGTCTCTTTTGGGGCTACGGGTTGGCTGGGCCTCCAATGTCGTCAAACGTTCGAGGTGTTTTTTCTTGTTTGTTTGTTTGTTTTTCTGTTTGTTTCTCTGTTTTATTGAATAGGATTTCATTTACCGATGACTAGAAACATGGGCAAGGGTGTACAAAATGATACTTCGTTAAAGTAACGACCTGCTCATTGTTCGCAAAATACCGAGCTTCTTTCCGTTAAAAATGCTGTGGACCCGATTAAAATTATGCATAACTATGGAAAATCATCACAATTTGAATTTATAGACGATTTATTGTGACCTTTGGTCATCTCTGCTAACATAGTCAGACGCACAGGTTACCTTAAAATTCCGAAAATAAGCCCCGGGGCTTATACTTTTCAAAGGCGCTTTTTGAGGGGCTTATTTTTGGAGGGGCTTATGTACGGAGGGAAATTTGCGTTTCAAAATCGATTGGGCTAGCTTATAGTTGAAAGGAAATTTACCATTTTTACTTTGTTTTAATTTGTATTCTAGGGCAAATTCCAAGTACAAGCCCCCCTGGGGGCCTATATTCGGAGGGGCGATTTAACGGAGGGTTTTTTGCGTTACGATTTTGGGGGGCTTATATTTGGAGGAGCTTACATTCGGAATTTTACGGTATGTGAAGGGTGGAGTGGGTGGGCACAGTGTGCTCCAGAAGAGCGTTGAGTGGGAGACTGGAGTAGAAGCAAAGGAGTACTACTTTTGTTACAAAGCTTGAAAAACTGTTTCAGTAATTTCAGGGAAAGCTCGAAGTACTCCTTACAATTCATTTTCTTAGCACTGCACAGAGAAGATGACGCGTAAAACGATTAGAGTGACTAATCAAATTTTACAAGGCGTTCTGACTTAAAAGCCGCTAAACCTTCTTGATACTACCCCCCCCCCCCCCCCCCTCAGGAAATTCTCTGACAAGGGCGGGGGAACAGAGAAACAGTACCAGACTTAAAGACATTACAAATCGCACGGCAGCACTACAGTTTTTCCCAGTCAAAAACATTTATTAAATACTATTTACAATAATATATAAACAAGAAATGTACTGAAATACAACTGAGGAAAAATTAGATGTTATACATATTTTACATTCTTGGGAATTTTTGTACACTATAGTATTGTTGCTTATAAACTTGCGTTAGATTCATTCAAACGAATGTGTTGTGTTCGCTGCCAAATTGTACTGAAGAATAACAGATTTTTTGGCAAAAAGTGATAAATACACGTTTCATATTAAAAAGAAGTGCAGCACAAATTAGGCTTAAAATGGAAAAGTTATACAATTCTACACCATAAGAAATTAATTCCCGCTTAGTAGCTTGGCCGAGTACCAGATTCAGTCGAAGGATTTCGTTAGTGTTGAACTTCTGGACTTCCTCTCTGTGTACCAGAAGGTGGTGAACTTAGTATTCCGCGCGGAGAAAGAAAGTCGGGGATTACTGACGGGTGCATGACGGAAGACATTGGACCACTAAGATGCGGATCACCTGGACTTGCACTTTGCGGTTGCGGTGCCAGCAGCGGGGCTCTCATGTAGTTTCCGTAGGGATAGGAAGAATATCCGGGGATTACTGGCGGGTGCATGACGGAAGACATTGGACCACTAAGAAGCGGATCACCTGGACTTGCACTTTGCGGTGGCGGTACCAGCAGCGGGGCTCTCATGTAGTTTCCGTAGGGATAGGAAGAATATCCGGGGATTACTGGCCGGTGTATGACGGAAGACATTGGACCACTAAGATACGGATCACCTGAACTTGTACTTTGCGGCTGCGGTGTCTGCAGGGGGGCCCTCATGCGGTTTCCGTACGGGTAAGAATATCCGGGGATTACTGGCGGGTGCGCGACTGAAGACGTAACAGGACCACTAATATGCAGATCACCTGAACTTGCACTTTGCGGTTGCGTTGCCTGTTGTGGGGCTCTCATGCGGTTTCCGTACGGATAAGAATATCCGGGGATTACTGGCGGTTGCGTAACTGAAGACGTAACAGGACCACTAAATTGAAGATGCGGATAACTTGGACTTGCACTTTGCGAATGAAATCCATACTGCGGGGATCTCAGCGTTCCATGAGGGAGGAGACTTTCCAAATTAACTGTGGAGTGGGTATGGGTTGATTCGCCAGGAGCAATGAGATATGGATCATCTGACATCGTACTTTGTGGTTGCAATCCATGAAGACGCGCTCCTTGCATTCCATGTGGGGGAAGAAATCCCGGGATTTCTTGCGGGTAACTGACTGCGGAACCTTCGAGATTTAAATAACACGGCGTTGTATTTTGGGGCTGAACTCTCTGTTGAGGTAGATCCTGCATTCCACGCAGGGGAAGATATCCAGGGTGAACCGGAGTAAGACCATCTGTAGAAATGCCAGAACTGCGGGGATACGGGTATCCTGGAAATGTACTTCGCAGTTGCCATGCCTGAAATGGTAATTCCAACACTCTGTAACGGTGAGGGTGTTCACTGAAGGGTGCCAGGCTGTGGCTGGAGAAATGCGACGTAGGAATGGGAGCTCCTAAGAGAGAAAAAAAAATAAGATCCCACAGGTTTACATAAAGGTCTCCAAGCAGATTTCTCCTTTTCTAGCATTGTACGCCTTCTTAGATTATTTAACAATATTAGAAATTAAAGCAACGTCCACTGGAGTTGAGTAAACACAAGAAAATGTCCAGTTTGGAGATATTAGAGGACAGACTTGTAGAAGAAAAGTGCCTTCAGCCCCAGTAGTTCAAAAGGTAAATAGTGCTATTTACTGGGTATCTCACTACCTAATGCATAAAGGTGTCGGTTTCTCAAATACTTATACTCTGGTTGGTGATTTTTCTGGTGGATAGCGCTATCCAACTGTTAAAAAAACCCGGGCCTGTATCTGTGTATTGTAGTAAGGAAGACAGGACCGTTTAATACAAGTTCCAACACTACGTAAAGTCCTGTACATTGTCTTACTTGTGCTCTAGTCAGTCACGGCGTTACTAGCCTTTTAAATTGCAGAATTTTGTTTTAGTTATAACATGGATGGAAACCTTACCAGCAGAATGGAGAGGTACTGGAACTGGTCTCGCTGTTCCAGGATCGTGTGACGGCACGTCCTGAGTACTAAGGAGTATGTCCCTCTGAAAAAGGGACCAAAGACAGACTAATCAATATCGGTACGGAACCAAGGTAAACGTGTGATCTCCTGCTAACAATCATTTGACAGTTTTATGATCACTCAACTAAGTGTATGATCTGGAAAACAACCAGCTGACTCTTTGGATATACTGAGCATGACCCTTTCTGTCTAAAGTTAACTCTTTCTGAGATGGATACCAACTCCAACTGTCCGTCTCAGAGTGGTGTCTGTCTTACTAGTATATAGAGTTTAGTTACAGTAGAATGATTAAAAAACTGCAGAGAAGGGACCAGCACCCAGTGGCCGTCTTACCGGCAGAGTTTTTAGCTTAATAGAGAGGTTAGTTACAGGGTTGGACGTCCAGTTCTAACATGTTTATAGCCCAGCGAATTTCAATAACTATTAACACAATTGCTTACTGAGAAGGCGCCTGACCCATGAAATCTCTCTCGGCAAATATAAATCCTAGCCAATGTTTAAAAACAATTTCGTGAATAAAATCTTAACAGACAAACAACCCACCTCGGGTTCGTCCTGTGTGACTGTAGACTGGCCAGAACCTCTGAAAAGATAAGAATCGTTACCCATGGATCCTCCAGGTGTAAAGATAGTGGACGAAGCACTGCGGTGATAGGTGTAGATATCAGCGGAGGGGTAATGCTGTGGATACTGAACGTTATGAAGCGGGTTACCACTGAAGGGTCCAGCAGGTGTCAGACCGTGACTGGATCCATGCACTGTAGGAATGGACCGCTCTGCTAACATTGGATCAACTAAAAGAAGAAATAAGGATCCAAAGTCACAAGATGGTATAAAGGAAACCATTGATTTCTGACTGATAGACCTCTCGAACATTTATCATTTCTTAATAATAAAATGTCCCCCCTGTTTTACTACATATTTTTAAATAATTAGTGCAAACAACGCCCACTCTGGATAACACCGGAAAATGTCTACATCGGAACAGGAGAACGAGTAGGTTTTCCTTTTAAACTCAGTGACTGTTTTAATTATTAATATGCCTTTCGTTTCTGTATATGGCAGCCGGTTAGTAATACGTAGAGTAGCTTTTTGGTCTATAAACAGATTAATAAATAAACATAATCGTGAAAGTCCGATTTCTTTCACCTAAAGTACGACCGGGATGTGACAACAGCAACTTGGTGCACGTCGACACCGCAATCATTTAAAAAGAAGGAAATCTCAGAAAGAAAACTGACGTTTGCCCACAACGAACTAAATGTACAGGGGCACCCAACAAGAATATAGTTCAAAACCACATAAACATAGCATTGTTGAACGTAATTTAGTATTAAAACGGTAGATAAAGGCTTATTTTTATCCCCTAAAAATTTTTCATCTGTTCGGATTTCCTAGCTGAAAGTATAGTGATCCGAAAATTATAGGGATCAAAATTTACCTTTTCGAAAATTTCAGCCAGAAAAAAGGCTTCCGAAAATTCTAGGTGACCTTTTTAGGGTAAAAATCCGTTAAAAATGGGCAATTATACCACTTTTTTGATGTTCGAAAATCCTAGGAGAGGCAGGCAAGCAAGAAATTTTACAGGAAATGATCCGAAAATTCTAGATCTCAAATCGTCTTCCGAACAGATAATTTTCCGAAAATTGTCGTTGGGTGACCCTGAATGTACAACGTCTTATTAGTGCTCAGGGAGTTAATCGCCAATAGGTTTTGTTACATCTGTTATTAGCAAGGCAAGAAACTATGGGGGAAGGGGGGAGGGCTGTCGGACAAAAAACCTTACCAGTAGGATCAGGAGGCGCTGGAAATGTTGCCACGGTGTCTTGTTCGTGAGCGAAGAATGGTGAGTCGTGAATACTGAGGCGAGTCGCTGCCGGAATCTGTGCGAGTGGTAAAAGAAAGAAAGAGTTGTTGAGCCTGTTCCAGGCATTCGGATCTAATAGTGGAGAGTGACACTTTCCACCACCTGAACGGCTAAGACTGCTAAGAGTTAATAAGCCAATAATTAAGATGATTGAGCAAAAAGAAACTCTTCTGTTAGTAATGAAAGCAAGACTAAAGTTACAAAGACAGAACCTCAGTCTACTGTTGACTGGTTTGATCCAAGCCTCAAGCTCCATGTTTGCTTAAAATGCGTAAAAATGCTCCACTACAGCGGTGAAATTTGCCAGTCAATAAACATCTCAAAGATCCACATTTTCTTCCGGTTTGTATAAAACTTCACGTACGAAAATCAGCAAGTTTTTTCAAAGTGCACGATTAAATCGACTTCCCAAACGGTAAAAAACGTATGAAGGAAACTTCAGGTCGTTTCCAAAACCAGAGGTATTTCCGAAACGGATTGCAGTCCGTTGCAATATTGTTCGGACAGTAACTTCCACAACTAAAAGCCATCTTTGTACGAGAACCGTCGGTTTCGGTATGACTTAGTGAGCAAAGAGCCTAAAACCACAGAAATAACTTGTTACAGTTAATAAGACTTATATTCAACTGAACTGTTTTGATTTGTCTCAGTTTTAAGAAATCGCGACTAAAAAAAAAAAAAACAGCTTGAAACTACTATGATACAAAACACATTTCCTGTTCCCTCAGTTTCAGTTTATAATAAGTAAACTCCTGAAAAGCTGAAGAAAAACCATACCTTTTTAAACGCAATGTGTTTTTTTTTCTTTTTTTTCCCAAGAAATAACCAAACCCAGGAAATATCATAGTACCCTATTTTCTTTTGCCAAAGTTGATGACCAACCTGTTGCTTTTGCGGCTGTGATTTATTTGATGAGTGAGAAAAGAGACTGGGGTGCTTCTTTTTCCAAAGGTCTTCTGATGGCCAGTAATGTTCAGGCCAGGGGTTCCCGTCAGGATTCTACAACAAATCACAAAATAACACAAACACAATTCAACTTTTAAAGCAACGTTTAAAAGATCGAAAGTGTAGTCTAGATCTTAAACCCTTTCTTTAAGTGATAAGCAATTAAAGGGTAAAAATAACCCCAAGGGTTAACTACTATTTAAAGAGGGCGTGAATACTCATCGGAAAACTAGAATTTCACCCATAACCGTTTAAGCCCCAATATCCAAATACAAATTCTCCACACTAGTGTCCATACATTGCCTTGTAGAATTAGTTGAGAGAACTTGATAAAAGATCAAAGTACTTCTCCTCCTTTGTTCGTCAGTTTATTACTTCTTCTAACCTTTTCTTTTGATAATGTTTTGGTATTGTTAAGAGAAAATTCATGTTGATCACTGTTGGAACTTTGAGACCAATATGAGGAAAGCTCAAGCCGATTCCACCCCGAAAAGAGGTCATTTCTAAAACACACAGTCAAAGTAGTACTGTAGAAATTTCTGCTTGCGACGAAGAAGTTTTTCTTCTTTAATTTAGTTATATTTAGGACTAAACGAGATTTTAGTCATTTTGCAATCCATTCCGAGACCTTATTTTAGTTCAAAGTCTTAAAATCCGCATGCCCTAAACAGTAATTTCGTCCCGAATGGTCTTGCGAGTACAGCAGCCCTAAAAAACGTTCTAGTGAGTGTCTCCAAATGAAGGCTGCTTTTCATTAGCAACAGAGTCGGAGTCGGAGTCGGAGTCGGAGTCGGAGTCGTAATCAAAAGCGTAGAGCTTATGATCTAGTGAAAACAACGTTCCGATTCCGCTTACATTCCGCTTATGATCTAGTGAAAACCAGATTGTCAGAGTCGGAAGCAGAAGCGGAAGAACCAAACAAATCACAAAGCGTGAGACCGTGCATCGGGATTGGCTTTTCCTTCTGCTTCTGCTTCCGATTCTGACAACCTGGTTTTCACTAGATCATAAGCGGAACGTAAGCGGAGTCGGAAGAAATGGAAATGCTCTAATTCTTCTGACTCCGATTCCGGCGCGCTTATGACTCCGCTTATAACCTGAGATCAGGCCCAATTTTAGCGGTTCTCATGCATTCTCTCTAACGGCTACCACTAAAAAAATCGCCTTGCCCGCACGAATGTAATTTTCAAAGCGAAACGAAAACAGAGCCTGATCTCAGGTTACTCCGCTTATGACTCCGATTTTTGATTTTCACTAGGTCATAAGCGATCTTACGACTCCAACTCCGACTCCGTCGCTAGTGTAAATGTCGCTAGGGGAAAACGACAAAACCAACAAAAAATACATCTGACTTCTTGGACGCACCTCTAAAGGTGCTCACAGCTTACATGTTAAGACCACATTATACTTTTCAACCTCTAAAATTTGCATACAAGACTTTCAAAACAGCAAAATCAAATAACATACTCTAAAAATGTGCGAATTATTGAAACCTTGGAGCCCTTTCTTCACGCTGTTTCTTCTACTAACTTCTCGGTCTAATAAAATTCTCACAGATCGGTTTTTCCTTAGTGGGGGTTGGGAGGGGAGGCGCAAAAAAACCTGCGTCTCGTCTGAAGAAACGCTTGCTGCGCTGCCAAACGAAAGGCGGGAAAATTCTACCACGTGGGTAGTTATATAACCAATCAGCTGTCGCTACGTCACAAGCCTTCTCTCACGCCACTTTGAATGACACTTTGTTGATTTTGTAGTTTGTTGTTCACTTCAGTTGAGTTTGCTCATCAAAGAAAACTTTCAACTCAAAAATACTCAAGATGGACACAAAAAGAATGAGAAAACACCGTAAAATGCCAGTTAAGAGGAAAATTCGTCTCATGTACTCAGGAATTTGACAAAGGATTTGTGCAAGCTAAAGGAAACTACATTTATGAACTTCAACTCATTCATACAAGACGCGAAGTGACGCAGGATTTGTTGTGTTCGTCGTAAAACTGGAAAACAAGTAACCGACAAAAATAGACAGCTAGTACCATAGAGGAGTGCTTTTACATATGATTAAATGTATGGTGTTAAATTTCAACCAAAGTGTCTCAGAGGAATTATATTTTTTGTGGAACGCTATCTCAAAAACCTACGCTACAGTGAGATTATTTACCGGAGGACAGGCATTTACCGAAACACAAGGGACATTCAAACAAAAGGACAGCTCTAAAAACACTTCTTCGTTTTTTGGACTCTCAAAGAAACCTTACTTGAGTTTAGCTGATTTTACGAAAACCTTATCGATAAAAGTGAAACTGTAAGTGGTTAACTTTTTTTCTCTTAATTTTTGCAAATTGTTTGTTTGAATTGAACATGAACAGAACATATTGTGACTTTATGCTTGTTATTCATCATTTTATAAAAAGTAATGAATTAAAATTGATTGAGAAATTAATACTATGGAATTTTTGTGTTAATACATATATCACAAGTTTGTTAAGTGAGCTCACATCGAGTTAAACCAGACTCAAAGAGAAATTTCATATCTGCTCGCTGATCCATTATTTTGCACAGTGAAAACACCTTCAGATTAATTTACTTGTTCTCGGTTAAAACATTTTTTGGGATTTAGTTTAATCAATTGAAAGGAATGAATTTGAAATGATACTTTGAATCTGCTAAAGTTTGTGATTTGTTTTCAAAAGTAAATCTCGTGTTTTGTCGAGTATAAAAATGACAAAGAAATGAAAATGGCGAAAGGCAAGAGCTGAGTAGAAATAAACTGTAAACAAACAATAAAGAAACAAATTGCGATAAAATTGGAAAACTTACGTGGTAGTATGACTCCAGATAAGTGATGTTGCCGTGCTGCTTGATGGCTGATGTCAGATCCATCACCTGCTGTGGAGTCATCTTCACATCCCAAAGCTTCAGTGTCTTCAGGTGAGGAGCGCAGCTGAGATGTTTAATCACGCTGTCTACTCCTGCACCCAGAAGAGGATTGCATGACATGTCGAGCTCCTCCAAGTTTGGTGCTTTTTGTAATACATTGTTGATAAACTCCACAGCAGGTGATGATGTTACATTGATATCACAGAGTGTTAATTCCTTCAGTTTGTGTGTTACTTGGATGCTCCTCAGCAGAGACTCTGTTACCTCAGCATCGTACACTTCACCGTGTTCACCCCAAACATATATCACGTGTGGAGCGGTGATAAACGGCATCATCTCACTGATCAGTTCCACTTCTGACCTGTTCACCATCCAAGCTTCAATCCTCCGAACCCTGGAGAGACCATGACGCTTTGAACAACAGCTGCTGCTGCTCTCTTCACTTGACTCATCACCATTCATCTTTGTCTTCTTTGTTGTCTCTTGTTTACTTATTAGCGCCTTTATTATATCACAAGGAAAAGGAATGCCTTTGCGTTCATCTTTAACAATTTTAGCTAAATAAAGGTGAGTGTTGTTTTCTTCTTTCTTTAAAAAAAATTCATCAATCCTACGCCATGTTAAGTTGCTTAAAAATTCTGCTGCTAATTGTTGTGTTAAAATGATTAAATTACTATAGTCCTTCTCTGTATACTTATTAATAATAGTTCTATCAGGAAAAAAAACGTAGTTGGGTGTTTTTTCGGTAGTTTGAACTAATTTTTCCTGTACGATAACATTTAGCTGCTTTGCATTAATTACAAGAACTCCTCCTAAAGAGGAAAGAAATGTAGGAAAGAGGTTTTTTCTTGTCTCAGCTGAGCAGTAGAAAAATAACTCATTACAAAGATTAATAAAATATGTTTGTTCTTCTGACAAGTCCCCCTGTGACGGTGTTTCGTTGTCGAATTTGAACTCTTTCAGTCCGCTCTTCATTCCAAGGTGAATCACGATCTCGCGCGCGGCTTCTTCTGACAACTGAACTGCAAATTTTAAAACCTCAATCACCTCTCGGATCTTTTCAACTGAGTCTAACTTCAAGAGGGAATTTGTACTTTCAGTCTTTTTAGATGTCAGCTCTTCTTTCAGGAAATTCCCAGCCAGGTATTCCTGAACGGATTTGTGAATAAAGTACACGCCTTTTTCACGATTTAAACTCGCCATATTTAAAACCTGAAAAAGGCCGACTTCACTCAGCCTCTCGATCGAACTGTAGCCAGCAGGTAACTGACTAACAGGGAAATAAAGCTGGCCTTGCAAAAGGGCTTCAAAGGCCAAGCGTCCTAATGCGTATAATTCATCTGAGTAATCTTTGGCAGAAAGCGATTCTTCAGCAGACTTTTTTTCACACATGTGATCAAACATGGTTGTCATGAACTGGGCGAAGATGTCTGCGCGTTCTTTTGGTAGTTCTTCACGTGTTTTTTTCCTCCAGAGCAAGCACAACATTAAGAGCAGTAGGGGAATTTGTGCTAGTCCCCTTAGGTTGTGCTGCCATAAGTACCTAAAAAACTCTTGAATATCTTTATCATCTTTCAAAAATCTACGAGCGAACTCTTCTTGACGTTGACGATTAAAGCCGTCAATTTTGAATTGAGCATCACTAAAATTTGTCAACGTTTCAGCTTTCATTTCCCTTGAAGTAATTACAACACAACAATCTCTTAACTTGCTTTTTTTCCAGATTTTGAGGACAGGCGACTCGTTTTTTGAACTATAAACATACTCATCATAGCCGTCCAAGATAAGCAAGACTTTTTCTTGATGGCGACGAACGTAATCATACAGGTTGTGTACGGAAATTGTACCATCACCATCCAGCACTTCAGAAGCCCTCAGAATGGACGGAACATCTTGGAGATTACCAACGTCACGTAATCTCACCAGAAGGACAAGATCAAATGCTCCTAATGTTTCTGAATATCTCTGCTGGGACCAGTCAAAAGTTGCTTTCTTGGTGAAAACAGTCTTGCCGATACCTAGGTGACAATAACAACAAACTGTCAATACGTCTTCAACAGATTTGCCAGTTTACTTTTATCATTTGTTATGTCATGTGAAGTGGAATCTAAAATATTAACATGTGAATATATAATTGTCATACAACTTTAGGAGAATTTATATATTTTATTTTATTTTTTACGGAATTATGTTTAAACTTTTTAAACCAATGCAGAGAGAGCAACTAATGGGTGGCAGGGTGGCATTTTGCCTCCATTAAGTTATACCAAAAATAAGTTTCCCTGCCTCAAAGGAGGCATTTTGGAATTCTTAGATACATTTACATACAGTTACATTTGTCGATAATGGTATCTCTTTTACATATTCAAAATTGTTCTCATAAAGACAATGGAATTGAATCCTTCATAGTACAAGTCACAGACTATTTTTAAAAATCATGTAGTAGATTAGTGCCAGCACTTAGGAAAGTGTCCCCAATTAGCTAACTGTTAAGCTTAATACATTGACACTAAAATAAAGTTATTAATATTATTATTATTATTAGGGCCAGGTTGTTCAAACCTGGGTTAAGATCAACCCAGGGCCGGTTAGTGCGAAATTTGAATTCAGAAATGAAAGCTTGAAAAGCAAATTCAGTCTAAATCTTTTTATCTAAAATTTGATGATTAGATATTCTAAAAAGAATAGAGAAAATTATCCAAGAAAATGCTTTTGTTAAAAAGAAAAAGAAACCCAGGTTAAAATTTAACCCCAAGTTTGTGCTACGGCTTTCAAGCAACTGGGCCAAACTGCCAGTGACCATTAGTCTATTGTGAAGGTTGTGGTACAATTTTATCCTTGGAAGATTTTTTTTTAGTTTATCCTTTTAGCATACATTTAATAAACTTGAATTTCAGATTAATTGAGTCACAATATTATTACCATTATCACAACATTAACTGGAGTCTACAGTGTATGTTCTGATTGCTCTACAGTCAATTGAATACATTGTTTATTATCAGACTGATTAACAGAAAAACTTTGTTTAAACTTTTAATTTATTTACAATGGCAACAAACCAAACTTTTCATTGGGTTTGACAGTATGGTGAAAAATTACCCCACTTGGAATGTTGATAATGTGAGCAAAAAACTCAAGAAACCTGCACATCACGTATGCACCAGCTGATAAATCGCTGGATTAATAATTATTATACAAGTAGAACAATGGGTGCCTGTGTTCTTGTTTTTCGCTAGCCTGCATAGCATGGTGGTTTTGGTTGGGAATGCAAAGTAATAAAGGCAGGCGAGGACAGAGAATACTTTTTTCTCCTGTTAATTAAATTAAGACAATTCCTACTCTGAATTCACTCACTTACCTGGCTGTCCATAAACCAAAATTCGCTTTAGCGCAGGATGAGGGCCTTTACTGCCAAAAATCTCAGTGTAGTGGTTAAGTTCCTTTTGTGTTACTCCACTGGGTGTCCTGTGATCCTTGAACCAAGACAAGTCTGTGTAGATCTCATCAATATCAACAGCAGAGTTCTGGTCCCATGGAATGATTTTGACTTTGCTACTGGTTTCGTAAAGTGATCGCAGCTGTTTCTGGCACTCCTCAAGGCATACAGCATCTGTTAACAAAGATTTTTTGTCAATTCCAAGAAGTTTTTTTCAATAACTTAATGATTGCCAAAAAATAAAAATTAGGTACAACAAAGAAATGATAAAAAAAAAAATCCAAAACCTCAACTGGAATAAAACCCACAACCTTCCAGATACCGGTACCACTGAGCTATGGGTGACTCATATGGTGAGCAGGTCAGAGCTAGCTGTAGATGGGTGGGTGTGTGGGTGGATAGATAGACTGAGACTATACCACAACATCATTTTCAATTTTGTGGATTTCCTTAGACAGTTCCTAAATTATTGAAATAATTCAAACACAGCTGAAACAAAGACAACTTCTTTCAAGAAGTTAAATTCATTGCTCATCTGCTCTTCCTTCAAAATAATTTGATGATGCTAAATGTTTTCCCGAAAACATGTCTCACCTTACCCTGGGTACCAGAGGTTTTTCTCGCGTGCGGCGGGAATTTTCTTCGTAGGCCGAAGCCACGAGCAGCGAAGCCACGAGAAAAACGCGGGTCACTATAAAGACTTGACAGAAACCGGAAACCGCGCTAGGAAAGTCTCTGGCACCCAGGGTAGTCTCACCTGAAAGAAGCCTAGTAAATCCCCAAGATAAGGCAAAAATGGGGCAGGGAAAGTGATAGAATTAGTAGGGAGGAGAGAAAGAAACAGGGAAAAGTTGAGGGGGCGCTGTGTCAATTTTCAAACCAACACTTACATTAACTTTATTTTAGCATAAGGAACAAAAGGTAGTGTAGAACTTACAGCATTTTAGAAAATTTTGGCTGATCTTTTTGGCTAGATAGGGACCAGAAAATGGATAAAAAATGAGCTTCCAACAGCATTTTTCAGCAAAATTTCCATGAAAGAAAAATGGGTTATAAAACACCAGGCAAATTAAAATAGACTGCTCTCTTGGCAAAGACATCTCTCACAATAAGAAGAGAACCTGTGCTCTAGATGCGACAAACAACTACATCAAAAGATTAGAATTATTTCTACTGAAACCAGGGTTCAATCATTTTAATCTGGAAAAACTCCTGGATATAGTGTAATTTCACTGACAGGATAGTTACCTGGTATCTGTTTGTCTGGCTTTGTGGTTGTCTCTGGCTGATTCCTTGTTGTCAAGTCTGTAATGAAAAAAAGTATTGTAAATTTGAAAAGCCCTAAAAACAAATTTTTCTTTTGGCCTTTGTTATTTGGTATTTTAATATTAATGTTTGATTTGAGTTTGAAACAGACAAAAATGTGAACCAAGGATAATAATTATTGAACCAGTCTACATAAAAATATCTGAACAGAAAATTCATCACTAATTAATAATCAATAACTAGTACAGGGTGGGATGTGACATACCTTCGTAGTGAGGCCATTCTTTAAAAACAACAGGATTATTTAACATGTTAGACACAACAGAAGCTGCCATGATAGAAGCAAATGACTTCCAGGAATCATCAGGAGTGTTGCTATCATCAGAAAAATGTGATATCCCTTTAACAATCACCCATTCAATGTTCATATCATGGGCTGCAGCAAATAGGCCTGTAAGTGAAAAGAAAAAAAAAATCATACAATATGACAATGATCCTTATTCAATCCACTGTATACAAGAATCTCAAAGAGGTAAAAGCTCAAAATATTTCTCTGAAGTGTAGTGACTAAAATTTATAATATTTTAAGCTTAATAATTTCTGTTCCCAGCTTGCACAGTAATAATCATTGTAAACTATCCCCAGAATAACCTGGTCTGTTGGTCCCATCACCATGGTCAAACAGTATATGGTACTCCCGGCAGAGGGGGGTATACTGCCATATATGGACTATATAGGTATGTGCCATTGTGAAGGGTATGGTTTTCAAGCAGTTTACTCTAGGATAGGGTATATAAATCAGAGTGTTCGGGTCTAGAATAGGGTATCATTTTTCAGGAAACTGATCAGTTGGTTAAAGATTTTATCTAGACTAGGGATTGTGATATAAGGTTTTGTTTTGGCTAGACTGCGCTAGTGACCTCAGTAGTTTCTGGAAAACAGCTACTCTAGGATAGGGGGATTTGAGGAGTTTACTTTAGTATAGGGTAGCAAAATACAGCTGAACTAGCCCTGGTGTAGGTTAAGGGTTCCAGGGTCCCAGCGGCACATCACCACCCACAAATTCCTAAAGTAGCCCCCCCCTCCCTGCGACGGTACTGTGGTACTGCCATGGTCACATACTGTTGCCGAGGGACAATTTAGAGTTCTATAGACCTCAAACTGAATGCTACATCAAATTGTTAAAATTAATATAGTTCTGTAATATGCATATAATCTTACCTTTCCCTTCCCTTTCAACTGCAACCACATGAGATTGAGACATACGGCATTGTTTGGTGATGAATAATTGACTACCACATAATATGACACTGTCACGGTGTACCTGTACTTCAGTTTCTTCATGTGCACCTACTGGATCTTGTAATGGTGGCTTCCAGCCTTCTACTGCAAACAAGTTAAGGTTGCCGATATTTCTTCTTACTGGAGTTGCAAATTCTTCAGTTAAAAGTTTGGAGGATAACACTACATCCCCTAGTTTGGTGGCTTGCGGGTTTAATCCCATGCAAAAGCCTACTAAGAAAGCAGCCTTGGGTCTCAGTTCCTGCACTGCATTCTTAACAGTGACTAGAGAGCCACCTGGCACAGAACAGCCTTCATGACATCTCATCAAAGCAACTTTTAGTGTCTCCTCTCTACTTTCACCCATGGTTCCAAAGTACACACATCCCAGGGTCTGGTGATAACTTTTAACAGAATTTTTCAAGAAAGTATAACAAGCTAAAAACTCGCAGTCTTTGACTGTCAACAAAAGAATGTCAACAGGGAGCTGGACATCACTCCAAGGTTCTAAATTGTTTGGAAGATCACTCATTTTAGGCACTTCAATACTTAGAGGAGGAGGGGCATGATTTCTTGACATCTGATGATCAGGATCAGCACCTCCTTTTCTTTGAAAGTCTTGATGCTGAGCCATTGAGTCTCAGTTAAAGATTTCCCTATTAAAGTGTGTAAAATATAATAAAATTATTATATTTTATAAAGATCAGCACAGTGTAAAACTTGAACAATATAACTTAACAAAACTTAAATTGTCAAAAAAAATTTTGTCGCAGCTATTTATATTATGTAGAGTCAAACCTCTAGCTATTATAGGTGCACACCACTGTGACCAGGAAAAATGTCTATACCTATACAGGTACAAGATCGAGGTGTTCACATATATTACAAATTACAATGTAACCACGCGAACCAAGGCCTGACGACCTAGAAAAAATTTTGAGACAAATTTTACCCACAATCACAAGTAGAGATCTAAACAATGAAATTCTGCATAATTATATTAAAAATGTTTTGACAACGTCTGGGTTGGCCGAAATCAAGGCCAGCAGTAAAGAAAGTTTGAGCAATCCCAACTAAAGGTGATGGCTGTTTATTTCACAGCAAATGGCCGGCACACAGCTTGATTTATACAAACATCATGGTTCCTCATTTCTTTCATTTGGAAAAATGGTTTGCAACGTATTTTGAGCTGGCTCTGAGTACAATTAAAATTAAGTGCAATTTCATTGTTTAGATCTCGACTTGTGATCAGCTAATGTCAAAATTTCTTGTTTCAAAATTTTGTCTGGGTGACGCTGCCTCAGTTTGTGTGGCTGCACTGTAAACACAGTGCTCGAAGAGGTCAAACATCCCTCTCAAATAGCTGACTGCATTAGTTTCAAATAAGAATGTTAACTCTCGATCTGAAGGTAACCCTTAGAAAAAATTCTACCCTGCAAAAACCCTGTGAGATCGAGCCCTGTAAAATCCTGTTTCCAGCCCTGTTTACGTTATTTCAGGACTGTAAACTGGCTGTAACAGGGCTGTGACACAGCTGCAACTTACTTGAGTTAAAACAAGTGGAGCTGTGACAGGGCTGTAAAAGTGTACATAGTTAAGTATAACAAGCCTGTTACATGGCTGTGAAAATATCCAGTTACTGTAACAGGGTTAAGACAGGGCTACCTAGTAATGCAGAAGAACTAGGACAGGGATGCAGAATGGCTGTGTTAGGTACATTTGACAGTAACCGGGTTCCTGAAGAACTGTGAGATGTCTATTTCTGTTCACACAATGGATAATAATCAAAGGGCAGTAACAATGTAGCCAAGTACGGTAAACTCCATAAATCATGAAAGATGGCAATATTTTTCAAAGTCTAAAAGTGTTAAAAAAGGAGCGAGGGTCGGCTAGATCATTAATAACAAATAAAACGAAAAAGAACTTGGTGAAAATGGTATCGCTCAATCATCAAACACGATTATTGTACGCCTTTTTTAATATGCTGTTTTTGGTTTTGTTTGGATTTTTGTTTTTTTTCTTTTTTTTTTTTCATTGAAACTTACTTTAATTAATTACCGATTTTGTGGCTACCTTTGTATTTTTAGGTTGGTTTGTTTATAAGACTTTTATCTCATGTTAAAAACGAAGACCTTCTTATGATCAGCTTACCATTTTTACAGACACCTATTTCATCAGCTTCTGTTCTTCCTGTTCTTTTAAATGAAAAAAAAACCATTGTAACTTAATTAATTTTTTACAGCAATGTACTAAAAATGAAAGACTTTCAGATCACTTCAATTTGTTTTCCTGCGTGAGAGACCTCTGCAAGCATGGAATTAAATTCTTTCCTTAGAGATCGAGGGGACTGCAATATTTTCATTCCGTGACAGACACGCCATTGGTAATTCCCTGGAGAAATCCAAGACTTTAATCTTATTGGTCAGCACTTTTACCGGAAGATCGCATTACACATCTCCATTCCTGAAACGACTCACGATCATTTGAATGAAAGGCGAAAATATTCAAATGCTTTCTGCATCCAGTTTAGATTTAGAAAGGCTGTAGAGCATTTTTTGCTGCTTTTGAAGCAGAGAGTGAAAAAGTATTAGCAAAAAAATAACTGTGCTTTGACCAGCTCTCAACGAATGGGAAACTGATCGATCTGGTGGACAGAAAACATTCCACGGCACTTGCAAGATGCAAGTATTGTTTGCCCTGCCTAGTAATTCGTACACCATTAAACAATTCAGCAACAACTGAAACACAAATGGATTGGCTCTTTTCATGAGGAAATGTAACACTCATGAAGGAAAGACAATCGAGGTGAGCGATTTCAAATTAAGCTTGTTACAACGAACAAAACAACTATAAACTGTCAACCTCAGAACCGTTGTTACAATGGAACAATTCCGTGTTTCATCTCTTATAATTGCGGACAAAAATCGTCCTTTTTTTGTTTTTTGGGACCGTTATTGTAAAGTCGGCATTTTGACGTGCTAGTTGTACATTAAATCGAGCAAAGCAAGCAAGTGTTTACAAGCCAGATCAGACTGTTGCATGCAGTTTAAATTTTGTTCTGTCTATATTTTTACACACTGTAAAGTCGACATGTGAAAAATAAAGTAACGTTAAGTTCTTAATTGACTGTATTTTCTGTTTTCCTTTATCGTAAGTGTCCTTTCAATGTATGTTTGTTGAAATGCATTGCTTTTGTTACTTAAGTGACTAAACGGACTAAACCAGCCGTTGGTGGTTCAACTTTGAAGCTTTTTGGGGCGCAAATTGTTCCTTTGCTTCAGGAATTTTCATGAGTTCAAATATGCCTAAAAAAGATTAAGTTTCATCTTTAATAGATGTGAAGTTATAAAAAATTATGTTCCGATAGTACTATAATTCTTATGTATAGAAGTTAAACGGTTGCTGTCTAAAGTGTGTATTGTGTGAGAGGGAGTATCACAACGTTGGCACCTGGTAAAAAAAACAGCCTTGTTAACTGCCAATTAACAAGTTGTAACAGGGTTGTGATGCATGCATGAAACCTGTACCAAGGCTGTTAAAGGAATGCCACAGTGTAAAAACAGCCTTGCTAACTGTGCCAATTCACGAGCTGTGGCAGGGATGTCCATCACAGGGTGGAAAGAGGGTTGTAACATGGCTGTTACAGGGTGTCTACCAAGAAATTTTGAGTTAAACGTGACAGGGCTGTTCCAAGGCTGCTATAACAGTGTAGAAACAGCCATGCTAACTGTGCCAAATGACGAGCTGTAACAGGGTTGTTACAGGTTAGTTTTTCAACCCTGTTCCAGTGATGCTACAGAGCTGTTACAGGGTAGAAATTTTGTTAAGGGAAGTTAACAAGTTTGTCTACTGTAATCTTGTTTTTCTATAATGATGGGAGTTGGGTTTTTTTACTGCAATCAACTTATATAAAACTCAGCTGAATTACCTTCTTCTTTGATAGCTTCAAACCGTACAACTTACGGTATGTATTAATTATTTGACTGACATAAATCCTGAAATAAAAAATTGTAAAGATGACATCAAATTATGAGATAATACCCTTATTTTCAAGCCAAAATTATCAATTGAAACTTTAATTTTATTAAGCTTATGGCTCAGCCAATTCCAAGTTGCCCATTTCCCCCAATTCCCCCCCCCCCTTAGGAGGGGGGGGGCGGCATTTTGTTGGGCATTTGTCATCTTGTAGGTCTCAGTGGAGGGATTTGTCAGAAAACCTCTCCCCGGGGGTGGAGCATTTGTCAATTCTTCTAGAAGCAGTTAACGCCATTCCTTTTTCAATACTTCATTAAAAAATATACCAGCTAATGCCTAATTTCATACTGTGCAGGGACCTGGCACTACCGGATTTTCCCAGTCTTTTTAAATTCCGGATTTGATGTTACGAAAGGGAAATCAAAGGATTACTACAACCTACTCATCAGAGAAAAAGCTAAACCGCCCAATATTATTCAAAAATTACAGAGTAACTTTAATTTTAACAGCGACAATCTGAAGCAAATATTTAAGCTGCCACACTCTATCGCTGTCGAATCGTATGTTAAAGCCTTCCAGTACAAAGTAATTAACTCAATTCTTTACACAAATACAAAGTTGTATAAAATAGGTTATAGGACAAATGATTTATGTACTTTCTGTGACAATCAACCTGAATCATTAACGCATTTGTTCTATCACTGCTCACGCTCTAAACAGTTTTGGATTGAATTTGAACTATATTGGTGCCTTATTTCGAATCAACGAATTCGTCTCTGCTTGGAAAATGTGCTCTTTGGAATTTTGACGGAAAATGCTTGCCCTTTACTTCAATTGCCGAACTATTTTATAATTATTGGAAAACTCTATTTGTGGGACTGCAGGAGCAAACAAATCCTTCCAAACATTTGTGGATTTAAAGCCAAGATCATCGCTAAATATGAAACAGAAGAAAAAATCAGCAACAAAGAATTCTTTAAAAGAAAGTGGATACTGACGCCTTATTTAAGTTAACTGTATTACCTCCGTATTATTTCATTGCCCTGTTGTACTTTTTTTACAATTTCTTTTAGCCCTGTAACACCTCCTGTAATAATTTGACAATTTTTTTTTGTGTGTGTGTGTGTGTGTGTTTTGTAAATGTAATTATTTAATGTGATTATCAATAAACATTAAAAAAAATAAAAATAAAATAAAATAAAATAAAATAAATTCCGGATTCAAAATGACTTCCAAAATAATAATAAGGCAGTAAAGCAAAGGTCATTGCATGCAGCTGAAACAGTATTAAAGGCCAGATTACTCCAGGAACTTACTATTCTACAGCAAAGAACAGTCGCTTTACTAGCTAGTATAAAGAACTTTGATTAAAAACTTCAAAAAAAGAAAGATCTCAGTTGAGAGACTGCTCCAGTTGGAAGTCACGGAAGGATTCCTGAATCGTTCGACAAAAAGTTGAACATAATAAGAACCGTCGATTTTAGCTTTACCACAGCGCTGCATCCGAAGAAATAGTTGGGAATGACAAGGAAGTGCGTGTACCTGTTATTACAAACCGTAAAATAAAGACTACCAAAAAGCAAAATACGCCAAAGAGAATAGGGCAACATCGTAAAGTCGTAAGGCTAACTATATTTTTGTCGCTGTGTATGGCCTCAGATAGAAATCCGAAAGACTGGAAGCAGTTCTCACCGAACATAGATAAAAGCAAGTATAAACCTTAAGTTTTTTTAGAGATCAGGCTTTTCTCGTCCAGTGAGGCGTATTAATTGTAGCTTAATCCAGTCAGTAAGAATAGATTGGGTTGCCACACAATAGCACTTTTGGTTCAGTTCTATGGATCCTATCCTGATCATGCACCGAGAGGCTACAGAAATCATGGGTATGTGAAAGGATCCCCTGCAAATCAAAAGCCATCACAAATTATAAAGCTTGAGTACCTATGAAACCTGCACACTCGACAGATCAGAACAAGGGCAGATATGAAACAGGTGAGACAATTCAAGAAAAGGTTAAGCTTTATAGTGCAGATCGACTGAATATGATTTCAGTGATTGAGTCCCTGCCCTATTTTTATATCTCGTATACAAAATCGAGTATCAGTACAAAAACAGGCAGGCAGGAAGTACATCGAGGAGCTAGTTAAGAGACCCATGCCATTTATTGCCAAATATAAAACAAGGGGAACAGCAAGTGAAAATATAAGCACTGCAAACCACATTATACCTCAAAAAAAATTATACTCTTCATTACTCTCTGTGCATGTTGATTATATTTTTTAGTTGAAATGACCTTTTTCCTTCTAAAAATAAGATCTTCAATAAAATGGGAAAAGGTAACCTTTCCAATCCCTTCATTTTTCACGGTCACTTTTATTTGTACAATTAATGAATCACCACTGTACTGTGTTGCCATCAAACATAAATTAATTCAGATTATAGGGAGTTAAGTGCAGGTTTAAACTCACAAGTCATTACGTCATACAGATCGAGTGAACAGAAACAAAGCTTGTCTACTAATGTCATATGTTTGTGTTAGGGACAAATTATTTGCAAGTTTATAGTTTTCCTGTGACCAACATCATGCATTGAGCAATGTTATAATAAACAAAACAATTTTTTTCAGGAGGATAAATTGTTTATAGTTTCTTTGTGAGGCCCACTGCCAGATTCTGTAACCTTCCAGTTACATTGTAATTCCAGTAATTTAGACACTCCTCAAGACAGGTATAAGTTCAGTGGTAAAATGTCAAATAGCGCTGCAGTGGCTAACAAGGGATTTAAAAACACTGGCTTTAACATAACACCAGAAAGTTCACTACACTCAGTAGCTTTCACAGACATAATACTCTCTTGTCGACAGGAATAATCCAGCTAATTTTAGCCCTTCTGCACTGCCCTTTTAATTTCCTTCAGCATACTTGCCTAGGTTTACGATAATTGGTACGTACACGATTACATCTGTGTTCTTGCCAATGATCCTCTCTTGTAACGTTACAGATGCCGGTGGAATTAAGCAGAGGATCCTGTGCTGTAGAAAATTTATAATCTCTTGGATTCGAGTGACCTTTTCATCAAACAATAAATTGCAGTTGCTAAGTGCAGCTGCAGAGTGGCTTTAGTCATCACATATTTAAGGACTGATAGGACAAGCTCTTTCTTCTCGCTGAACTGGAATAAGTTTAGCTTCAGGGCCTTGCAGAAATACTAATCAGCCTTCCTTGCTAAGTTTAGGCTGACTCTCTGAGGGAATATTGATCAATATTTCTTTGAAAATGACATGCTTTCTTTGGATTCTTTACTCTGACCATCCACAATTTTGAAACTGATGGACTTTTAAATATTAGTCCAGGAAAATCCAGTAGTGCTATGATAGGCCCCCATGTGGTATGAAATTAGGCAATTTAGATAGCTTTATAAACAATATTTTTAATGTCTATGCTTTAAAAAATTATGCACAGTTTTTGCTCTATCACTTCCCTACCCCTCAGTATTTTTTGCAGCCGCGTTTTTTAAATTAGAAATTGCCTCCCACCATCATGATCACCTCGCACATGGAGGAAAACAATCAATATATCATTTCAAGAGTTTAAAGGGAAAGACACTTCCTTTGCACGTGAATTTGTCGAGGCAGAAATAGCCCCCTTAAGAAGGCCTCACAAATGAGCAAAGTCAGCGAAAATTATTTTGCCAGCGCGAGGAAAAGTGAGCTTGCAGGTGGGCTATTGATTAGGGGTGTAACAATATTCATATTCCTTGCGATTTGATTCGATTTTGATTATTGCCTAATCGATTTCGATTATTTCGATTTGATTTTGTAACGGTTCTTAATTCTTATAACATAATGCGTATTATAAACAACATGGGTCCAAAAACCCTCAATTTGAGAATAGTATTTAGGGACAACGTACAGGGGGATTCACAGCCGCTAATGGTCGTATTTGCGTCCTGTTTGAGAACCTCAGTTTTGCACCTGGTTTGCCTTATTTGGAAATTATCAAGTGGTTGTCAAAGGACAGCTAGCATTTTTCCAGGCAATGCAAAATGGCACACAAACTGCAATCGTCTTTGCTCATCAATCAAAAACGCAGATTTTAAAGAGTTCTGGATTCTGATTTTACAATATCATAACTCACTGAGAGCACCCTGGAAAAGGTATGCAAAAATCGAATCAAAATCGAAACGTGGAAGTAAAGAATCATGAATCGAACTTAACGGTCATAATCACAATTAACTGAGAATTCGATTAATCGTTACACCACTATTATTTCTTTTTGAATTACGCCCTTTCAAGGTGTCAAGATAATATCCAATAGGAGCAGCAATTAATGTAAACAATTTGACAGGAAGTTGCATGTGCAGATGTTGTGCTAAACTGCATCAGAGGTCAAATCCGGTCAGAAACAACACCAAAGAAATCAATTTGCGTGAAGCAGAACACGTTCATTTCGACAAGCGGCAAAAATAACATTTGCTCTGTAAAAATTAAGAATCCCCCTACAGCATTATGCCCAATAGAAACAGGCGAGCTTTTAAACGTGACCTTGCATTGCGTGAATGATGCAGTGTGAGACAAAAAGTGACAATAATAGGCTACTGAATTTGCTTAGTCCAAATCAAGAATTCTCCAGCGCATAATAATCTACCCATTGCAAACTAAGTGGCATTTGAGGAAAGTAGTGCAGGCCTACCGTAGCTTTTTATCGTTATGATGTGTGAATGTTAGAGCCGTGTGTCCATGGTTTTTGTCATAATTATGTTGCCCGTAGACGCTTACCACTTTTAAACAATTAGATCGCTGCGTTTGTCAGTGAACGTGGGGTATTCAAAACTCAATGGCTCGCGTGCAGGCTCACTTTCTCTCAGCTCATTGGTGGGTCCGCTGCTGAAAATTTTCCCCAAACTCGCACAAGTGAGCCTGCTTGCAGGCTAAGGCAGAAGGGCCTAGAAAAACTCTGTGATATTATTTGAAAGCATAACACAAACTTTGTGTATTGTACGATCAATGTGACAATTCAACGGTTCCAGATTTCCCATAAATATGGTATTTGGAGCTTATTTACTGGAAAATGCAATTCTGGTGTTGTCCCGGGGTGGGGCATCTGCACCCTATTTTAAGTCCCACCATAGGTTTTTGTATGAAGGCCCAGCCCCACCGTGGGGCATTTGCAGCTTTTCCAAAAAAAAATGACAAATGCCAGGGACGATGGGCATGCTTGGAATTGACTGAGCCATTATATCTGGCAGTCTCAACAGTGAAGTTCCTCCAGGTTTGTAAGTCAAACACTCGTAAACTATTATCTGGTTCAGAGATATATCAGACATCTGCACACTAATAACAGCGGTCAAAGTGAAAATAAACTTACTTTCAAGAGTATAATTTTAATCTTGTGTTGTCAGGTGGACATCTTCAGAATCTTGGTAGCTGGTCTACAAAAGTGAAAAAATCAAATAAAATATCATGCACTTAAAACCGTTTCACATAACCAGTTAGTTTTTAATACTTCAGATTCATCCTCAAATAACACAAGTGATCCCTGGAATTACTTCTTCACCTCTTGCCTGTTTGATTCACTTAAATTTGACTCCACGGGCTACGATTTGACTGAAAGAGATATATAGTAGAGGGGGGGAACAGGGGGGCGGGAGCCTAGGAGAATAGGGGGCAGGAGGGGTTACGGGAGACGGTAGAAGAAAGGGCGGAAAGCAGGAGAGAAATTCAAAGATACTGCATTGCTTATCATCCAGCCAAAGAAACAAACCCAACAACGTTTCTTGACTTCCATTTAACCTTCTACAAGGCTTAAAGCAAAAGTTTAGATGTGAGAAAAGTCAAACACGAAAATTTGTACTCGCAACAACAACAACAAAAACAGCATTACTTCGGGTGAGGTAGGAAACCTTTGATCCAAGCCGCTTACATAACAGGTCATGAATGAGACGGTATGACACATGTACAGGTGTGTCGACTGTGTCAGGTCAAATTCTCCGCAAGAATGACAAAGTGAGTCTCAGGTCAAATGTCAAATGTCATCAAAGACCATTTTGATCGATCTCAGTATTTTTCGGTGTGGTGGGGAAAAATCCATCCATGGAAGACCTTCCTACGAGCTCATTCCATACAACTGTAGATCACAAAACACTGAAGATTTTGCTGCGTGGTGTAAACTTGTGTTGAAGGGATGCCACTAATCAATGATCGCACTGGAGAGCGTGGAGTGGTTCAATTTACAACCCTTTTTTTTATTTTTGGACAAGGCCAAAGCCGCACTCCCTATTAGAATAGGGAGTTAAACAGCATAGGGAGCAGCTGTAAGGTTGGATTTCATAGACAACAAAGTAATTATAGCAAAAGATTACGAACTGCACAGTAGGTGTGATTTCCTATACAATGCACTGTAATTTTACATTTTTCACAGTCGCTAAATGACAATAGTAGTACATGTACTTAAATTCTCTCAAGCAAAGGCATCACCAAATTTATCAACTTTTGAATGAATATGATTTTGCGAGAGGAATATCAGTAGCATGGTTGCTACTCGTGAAGCTATGAATACAGACAATTCAGTCAATGATTAACATTGCACAACCTGGACACATTTTTGATAACTGCAATAGCTTTTACACTGCACAGTGGACTGAGACCATTGTCGTTGTAGAGGGATGTCAGAAGAGATGGTCAAACCTAGATAACCTGGTTCGTGAAAACTCAGTTTAACTAAGAAAACTCACCTGTAACAATTTTCATATTTGGCAAATTACCCCACAGCTATAACTCTAAACCGGGGCTTCTGATCTTTTAAATTTACATGATAACGGCAAAAACACAATAAAGGGCGAGAGTCGGGAGACAAAGGGACAAAAAAGTACGGGAGGCGGGAGAACGGGGTACGGGCGGGAAGCGGGACGTTGTGACCACCCTGTTACCCACAATAGAAGCCTTAAGTTTAATACTAGTAATAGTCTTTGCGAGCATGGCGGCAGACAGCAGTGCCTAAAGTAGTGATAAAACTTGTCTTGGGAACATCAAACAAAAATAATAATTTTCTCGCCAGCAGCGACCTTTTTTCTACAAGAAAATGCCTTATTAACAAAGCAATCTGCTTACCTTTCGCAGCTGATGTTGACCTCACTGATCACATGAACATCATACACGATCTTTGCGATCTGGAAGAAAGAACATCTAGTTCATTAAAAATCAGCTACATTGTTTGCCAAACGCTGACTGTATATGCTAACCAAGGACCTGAACATCTTTTCTTTTACTTTTCTTCACAACTTACAGGTAAATCGGGGAGGGCAACTTACCTTACAAACTCAAAAGAACACTTCTGAAGGCTTCGAGAACATCAGGGTTTATCGACTACAAATAGTCCCAGTACCCGCTCGGTTAACCGGCAAAAATTCCTTATTTGACATGTTTGAACGGAGTGGACGGTACCGCGGAATCGAAGATTTTGTGCTACATATCTATAAACGCTGTTCAGAAAACTCTATCTTTAAAACCTCTAGTCTGAAAAAAATTATAAATCACGCTATAAATCACAGATCGTATATCGATCTGTGGTGGAACATTTATCATAAGAAATGTTGACTGTGTAAGTATAAACATAAACACGTTGGAAATTCTGTATCAGTTGTTAAAGATATTTCAAAGAGTTACCGTTCCAAGGGAAGGATTTAATACGATACCTCATTGAAGTTTTTTGATTTAAGTTAAAATTTTCTGCTCTTCACAAAAATATGGCACCTTAAACGTAATTCTTAAAGATCTTAAGACATAATCTGAGGAATGGAAAATCATACCTTGATCAGTACTTGCTTCTGGCTGCCTGATTGTATGAAAGACCATGAAATCCGATTGAAAGGGCACTGCAAGCTAGCCAAAACAAAAACAACACTCTTTGGTCTTTTACTGTAAGTGGAAAGCAAGCTACTGACGTGATCTATGACGTCGAAATCTCGCAGTCTAACATGACTTTCATCTAGGAGATCTTAAGAATATTTCTGAAAGGGGCAAATTTTGTCACATGAACGAAATCATAGTTATGAATAAAATTGTATTTCATGTGAGCGGCTTTCCAGTGACTTATTCCTGTTGAGAATTTTATAGATCACTGCATACTGCATGATTGTGTCATTGATTCTTTAGATGATTCTTCGATAACCACAGCCACTAGCTCATGTACTTGTAGTCTGGTTAAATTATTCTCTCTAAGTAAAAACCTAAGAATGTATAATGTAAAATTAAAAACGGGGCTCTCTCCAAGTGCAGATGTCCACAGCATATCTAAACCTCAGAAGAAGAGAGGAACGTACGCGTTTAAGCTGCTTCAAAATACGGAGCCTGTTTACAGAAAGTTGTACTGTCTGTACTGCGGGGTACGCGGTCTCTAACATGGGTGTAGCCTAAGTCATCAGGAACGCGAAGTTGCGAGATAAGATGAATAAATGTTCGGCCTTGAATTAAAATATGAAGTGACCGCAATTTGAAAACAGGGAGATTTGATTCTCTGAATGTCAGGTGGAACTATAATACGCTCGTTGCAGCCCTCATACACATTTTTTTTGACCAAAATCCTCTTGCAGTTCTCTGGGTGAAGATCGCATGAATACACAGCCTGGCTAAGAAACGATTGCGACACTCCAAACAAAAGCTGACCGTGAGTTAGCTCTGAATGGCTGAAACTGTACTAGGAAGTATAAAAATGTAAAACAAACCTTTAGACTCTTGGAGGAAGTCGTAAGAGAAACCAAAGCTCAGAGCGTGTCGTCTCTCAGAGACATGTAACGCTATTCTTTCCTATGAAAGGAACAATTGATTATGATTTAGAAGGATTCCGCATTCCTCTATTGAAGGGCGTTGTGTTGTTGTTAGGAACTACACAATTAGGATAACCAATCTAGAGTAGATCAGTCTGTTTTGCTTTACGTTGTCATTGGTTTATTTCCTTTCGAACGCAGGTTACATAACGTTGGTGCTGTGTGTTCAGAAGAAAAAACAGAAATCAAATTGAAAGGTCAAGAAACGACGCCATCGTCAAAATACCTTGACGTCTTCACCGCTGAAAGAGTGTCCGACTGAAAATGAATAATGTATGTAAATAGAACACTTGATATGTATATCCAAAGACAATACACTTTTCGAATTAACGCAGAATCACGCGACTTTTGAGCACAATTTAGAAAAGATCAGACATTTTTACTTCATTTTACAATTCTTACATTTCTATTCGGACGACATAGAGGGATCTGAGTGTTTAGACGCGAAACAGAAGCTACAACTCGGTCTAGATTATTAAAGAAGTCTTTAAGGAAGTCAAGACTTGTTCATTTTTCGCGGAGAAATTCCTTTTACAAACTTTACAACTTGAAGCTAAGTGACAATCCGTTAAAGACACTAAACAAGAAAGAAAAAACCGATGCATGAGGCAAGAGAGAAGTTACGCTTGAATTGTAGGTGGAGCCTATAATCATCCGTCGCGGCGTCTAGAATGTTCTAAATGTTATTAGATAATTCACGCGAACCTTGTGAATTTTTTCGACAAGTACCGCGATTTTAACGAAAGAGTTTATAGTAACACGGCGTTTCTTAGCTATGTTGCTTTATCTTAGTTTGTTCCGTTTGCTAGGCTCACTCCACTGCCAACAACACTGCAAACGCTAACCGACTGGTGGACAGAAGCGACATGAGCTATTTTTCGACAATAACTAGAAATAGCATTCATCCTTTCACGTTCGCGCCTTCTGAAGTCCATTGTTTTCAATTATTTTTATGGGCGAAATACTTCACCCTACAAAGTCCGCTCCTTAAGTCATTAATGCAAACTGGATAAACTGAGAAGATGGAGAAGATCGAAGAGAATACTCATAAGTAATAGAACCAATCGATTTCCGATCCCGACTTCCTTGTAGCCTGATTCTCAGACGTCCGAATTCGTTCGCGGTCCCTTCGGACGTCTGAGAATAAGGCTAGACCTCCTCGCCGTGACAGAAAGAGTTAAAATGCCAGTCAAGGGCCGGGGATATTGTAACCCGTGCAAACGGTCGAATCTGAGTTTAAATCGCCTCTACGAGGCTTGAACAGATGATATGACAATTCGAGCACTTTTAGACCAAGCTTGAAAAGGACTATACATTTCCTTTACACTTAACAGACACACACCCCGCATATTTATAGACTTGTAAGTGAGTAATGCCTTAAAATCCCAAATATCATGAAAACAAACCTTTGTTTGAGAGCCAAAAGTGACACGTTTTTGTTTGAAGATCAGTGCAGTGGATGTTTTGGATTCTTCGGGCTAGTTAAGTATGCAGTAAATTAATCAGTCGGTACGTTTGTGGCAATGAGTCACCAGCATTAAAAAAACTGGTCATGTGATGAAACAACAGACCATTGTTTTAAAAAGTAGTGAAGCGACAAGTCGTCTATTTCAAGTTTGCCTAGAAAAGCCGCAATATTACGTTTTAAGGATGAAAGAGCAAGATGACACTCCTTAAATTTTGAATACGTAACCATTTTACCGGCTGGAAAATCCAACTAACAAAAGGATAAGTCGGCTTTGTCCCATACCACACAAACCTTCTTTAGGCACACTGTAGAGTTGCCTACAAGTCGAGCTCAAAGTTTTTCACGAGCGCGAAGTGCTAGCGGTAGATTTTTTATGTTTTCCACGGCAAAACGAGAAAGAGAGCGGGAAAACTACCGCGGAACAGGAAATGAGAAGCGAAGGACTTTGAGAAAGTCTAGGCACACCCTAAATTCTATTTCAAATATTTCTCTTTGGTTCCGAGGATCTAACACTTCATGCATTTCCTACAGTGTATAGTATATATAAATGCCTGGCGACACCTTTTGATTCCATGGCAATTCGAGCACTTTCATGCGCGCTGCAGGAAAATTTAATTTTTGGAATAAAATACTGTTGTTTATAGGTTCACATAGAGAGTCCAATACGAAAATCCGAATAAACATTTAATGCTCCAAATCAACCGATGTAATATTAAGTATGGAAATATAAACGATAGCAGGAAACATTTAGCAACAAAGGTACTTTGAGGCTCGATTCAGACGCCGCACTTCCACAGAAGCAGAATCAAGATAATGTTAATACAGACACCGAACTTCAAATTTTAGCCGAACTAACTGCATAATTTTGAAAAAAGTTTTGTATAATTTTCGAAATTTACTATAAACAGTGTTCAGACGCTTGCACCTTGAAAGGCCCATTGTTATGTTTTTTTTATGAGCGAAGTGTTTCACCGTTATCAAGTCTTTATAATTAATGTGTATATTAAAGGCGTTAAAAAAGTCTCCTTACGTTGTTAGTGGAAACTGGATATTACTAAACCCAAAAACTAAAAAAAATCCTCTTGCAGGTCTCTGGCTGCAGATTGCATGAATACACAGCTAAGAAACGATTACGACACTCCAAACAAAAGCTGACTGTGAGTTAGCTCTGAATGACTGAAAATGATCAAGGTAGATAAAAATCTAAGACAAACCTTCCGACTCTTGGAGAAAGTCGTAAGAGAAACGAAGCTCAGAGCGGGTCCTTTCTCAGAGTCAGGTAACGTGATTCTTTCCTATGAAAGGAAACAATTGATTATGATTGAAAAGGATTCCGCATTCCTCTATATAAGGCATTGTGTTTATGTTACGGACTAGACTATTAGGATAACCAATCAGAGTAGATCAGTCTATTTTACTTTATTTTTTTAATACTTTATATCTATTTCATTTCAAACGCAGGTTACGTGTACCAACTTAAAACACACAACGTTGGTGCTGTGTGTTCAGAAGACAAAACAGAAATCAAATTGAAAGGTCAAGAACCGACGCCATCGTCAACATACCTTGACGTCTTCACTGCTGATAGAGTGTCCGATTTGTTAGCAAATTCCTTTTGACTTGAGTTTAAGAATTTTAAAATCGTGAAAGAAGAAACTAAAAATGGAAGAGAAAATACTGATATGAACAAGAGAACTGTCGACTTGAATTGAATTGATTTTGATTGATCTTTTTACGTAGATGTGTGTGACTGTCTAGCTACTCCTTAGATGATTCATTGTTTCGTAACAACTCTGTTCATGTTTGGTCCAAATGTCTTAAACACTAAGAAGATGAAAATCACGCGTTAACAAACCTGTACATGAAGTGCGATTATGAACATAAACGAGCTGCGAGGCTGGCAGAAAGTCTAAAAATGGAGCGGCATAATCCTTTTTTCGGTACCTGCAAGGAGTTACACACACAATACGTGCTTCAGTGTGCTAAGCAATTCAGTTGTTGATCATAATTGAAAATGAATAATGTATGTAAATAGTATATGCAAAGACAATACACTATTCGAATTAACGCAGAATAACGCGACTTTTGAGCACAATTTAGTGTAGATCAGTCATTTTTACTTCATTTTAAAATTGTTACATTTTATTCGAACGACATAGATGGATCTGAGTGTTCAGAAGCAAAACAGAAGCTACAAGCCTAGATTATTAAAGAAGTCTTTAAGGAGGACAAGACTTGTTCATTGTTCGCGCAGAAAATTCGTTTTATAAAATTTCCAACTTGAAGCTAAGTGACAATCCGTTAAAGACACTATAAAAGAAAGAAAACACCAATGGATTAGGCACGAAGAAGTTACGCTTGAATTGACGGTGGAGCCTTCATCCGTGGCGGCGTCTGGAATGTTCTGAAAGTTAAAGGATAATTCACGCGAATCTTGTAAATTTTTGCCACAAGTCACGCGATTTTAGCGAAAGAGTAAGAAACACGGCATTTCTTAACCTTGTTACTTTATCTTCGTTTGTTCAGTTTGCTAGCTTCACTCCACTGCCAACAACACTGCAGACGCTAACCGACTAGTGGACAGAAGCGACATGACATATTTTTCGACAATAACCAGAAATAGCATTCATGCTTTCACGTTCGCGCCTCCTGAAGTCTATTGTTTTCAACTATATTTATGGGCGAAATATTTCACCCTACAAAGTCCGCTCCTTAAGTCATGGCTACGACTTAATCCAGAACTAAGAAAATCGAGGAGAATACTCATAAGTGGTTAAGAACGATTTCCGATCCCGACCTCCTCGTAGCCTGATTCTCAGACGTCCGAGGTTGTTCGCGGTCCCTTCACTTCTCGGACGTCTGAGAATCAGGCTAGACCTCCTCTGTTGCAGAAAGAGTTGAAATGCCAGTCAAGGGCCGGGGATATTGTGACCCGTCCATACGGTCGAATCCGAGTTTAAAATCGCCTCTTCGAGGCATGAACAGACGATATGACAATTCCAGCACTTTTAGACCAAGCTTGAAAAGGACTATACCTTTCCTTTACACTTCAACAGCCACACACACCGCCTATTAATAAATTTATAAGTGAATAATACCTTAAAATCCCAAATATAAATATGATGTTTTTAAACACGATATCTAAAAACAAACCTTTGTTTGAGAGCCAAAAGTGAGATGCTTTTGTTTGAAGATCAGTGCAGTGGATGGTATGGATTCTTCGGGCAAGTATGCTGCAGTAATTAAATTAATGTCGACCGGTACGTCCAAAGGGAATGAGTCAGCAGCATGGTACTGTTAGCATGGTTGGTCATGTGATGAAACAACAGACCATTGTTTTAAAAAAGTAATTAAGCGATAAGTCGTCTGTTTCAAGTTTGTCTAGAAAAGCCGCACTACGTTTTAAAGATGAAAGATCAAGATGACACTCCTTAAATTTTGAATACGATATAATTTTACATGCTGGAAAATCCACCTAACAAAAGGATAATTGGGTTTTGTCCCATACCGCCCAAACCTTCTTTAGGGCACACCCTAAATTCTATCGCAGGACGTTTCTCTTTGGTTCCGAGGATCTAAAACTTCATACAATTCCTACAGTGTATAGTATATGTAAATACATGGCGACACCTTTTTATTCCATGCATGGTGCCTAGTCTCCTCAGCGCTTTGCTGACTCCGGTCCAAGCGGCTGCGAAGAAGACTATTTGGTGTCCGTATTTCAAATAAGTTGTATGGTGGGAAATCTTAGGCTGGCATTAAAATTAACAAGGGCTCCAAGATGTACTATCAAACTCTCTTTTTTAAGGGGGTTTGATAGTATATCTTGGAGTAACCTGAGATCAGGCGTTATTTTTGTGCTTCTCTGCTTGAAAACAGACTACGGAGATGAAGGGAGAGGGCATGATCGCAGGCTAATCTTGGAGCCCTGGTTAGTTTTAGTGCCAGCCTAAGGTTTGCTACCATACGACTTTTTTGAGGGACGAATTGGAAATGAGCCGCGAGAAGTTTTTCCTGCTGACCTAGCTAATGACCCATCCAAAAACGGACTCATTTTAGAAAGTCTCTGCCAGCCTCAGAGAATGCAGTTTTGCATTCGAATTTACACCCCATTCACTTCTGTATTAAAGTCTGGAAATCAGATTATCATTTCTAAATGTTTCTTTTTAGAGTAGAAATTCATATTGAGTAAAGCGCGCGGGAGGAAAAAATAATTTTTTGGACTAAAATATACTAAAGTCTGTAAGGGAAGCAAGAAAAGGGCAAAAACTGGATAAAAAAAGAAAAAAAATTGGAAGAACCATAACCACTACTGAAAGCTACATGTGTTTATGGCTGTTGGGCTTCCTCATAGCGTACCATCAATAGTAAACAATGCAATGCCAACATATGTAACTCACGCTTAAATAACAGTCTTGATAACGTGCTTTATTGCGGCGTCGGCTGTTGGCTATAGGGTCACATAGCGAGTCAAATACGAAAATCCGAAGTAACATTTAATGCTCCAAATCGAACGATGTAATAAGGTATGAGAATATAAACGGTAGCAGGAAACATCTAGCAACCAAGGTACTTTGAGGCCTGATTCAGACGCCGTTCTTCACAGAACCAGGGTCAATTTGAAACGGCAGTGCATCAGCAGACACCGAACTTCAAATTTTAGCCAAACTAACTGCATAGTTTTGAAAAAAAATTGATATATTCTTACTGCATTTTGAAGCTTTAGTTCGGCTGGTTTAAAGATTGGCAGTCCTAAATTAATTTGGGTGGGCCAAAATTCAAATTTAATCCTGCTCACGTGAAGTACGGCGTCTAAACCAAGCATAAGACGGCAACAATTGCTTATGATTGTACTTAACAGTAACTAAACGTAAAAGTGTTCAGAACGGGTTAAACTGTTATAAACAAAGCAAAATTTTAGCGAAAACTACGCGTTTTTTGCACATTGCACTACTGTGTCTATTCAGAGTGAAAGCATTCTCGTACCCAGAGTCTTCTGTCTTTTTCGTCAGCGAGCAACGCGTTGCCCGCTGACTAAAGAGAAAGAAGACTCTGGGTAAGCCAAGATTGGAGTGAAACTCAAGCCTCGTTGACCAGCGGTTTCATGGGAACGGTGCTCCTGGTACTTGTTGCCATGACAGCTGTAGGGACAGCTGCGGGAGTGACGATAACAGCCCCTTGGTTGGTTGGACGGGACCTGCAGCAGCCACAACAACAGCAACAGGCAATGATTAGTAGAATGATGAACACTAGAGGTCCACCAATTACTGCTGCCTTTTTAATATCGGTAAAGTTGTACCACCACCCGAAGATCCCTGCAACAAAAACACATTTTTTATTGAAAATAGATTCAACGATACTTAACTGATTGAACTCTAAAAATGGAGTGTTCTGTGGTTTTGCGGAACACCATATTGTTAATTGCCTTTGAATTGTGATGTGAGTATTTTTCAGTGACTTTTCAATCTTTTTGTGCTACGTCATTTGGTGATTGAACCCGTCCACAGCACCAAGAAACGCTCCTAAAATTGCACCCTCTCCGCTGGAGAACAATAATTCTCGAAAAACATTTGCGGTTCCCATTTCCCCTCTCATCTACAAACATGACACCAAAAACAGAGAAAAATAAAGCACCAAGTGAAACTTGTCAGATTTTCATCGTAGAATGAAGCGTACTTAAGTGTTAAGTAAGTGTTTTAGTAGAAGCATGATCGGTACTCACCGCACTCATCAGTGGAGATTGGCAAATCTCCCTGTATGACAGTGACTTTTACTGGATAAGCACTCTTTCCTAACACTTTACCACCGGCCAAAAGGTTCACCTGTTGAAATAAAGAACAGTTAAGAAGTTTCATTTCATAAATCAAAGTCAACATTAGCCTTTAATGATAGCATTGCACTTTGCCTCACTTTGAAATTGACGGTTTTTGGATCTTGGAGATGGCCTATTCTCTAGCCTCTTACAGGAGCCGATTACTTATCGGCTCCTGCCCCTTAATAGTAAACGTATTGACGTCACGATGAATTGGCCAATGAGATAACTGTAAAATACCTTAAGATGCAATCGGTCTCCGTTATCAGTGAGTCCAACTTGAACGTACACTCCAGCCGAGAAAATCGAAGGCAAAGATACAGTAAATCCGGGCACTTCAATGATGTCGTCACTTGTGTACGTGTGAGACCACGTGACACCTAGATCCGGGACATCCATGGAGGCCGTTACCGTGACAGGTTCATCGCATTTGTTGACCTGTTGAGAAATAATGCTGATATTTAGTTATGATAGGCACAACGTGATTTCGTGAAAAGAGCTAGTTGTACTCGTAATTGTCATTCGTGTTGGCTTACCGGCATTAATACGGTTACAAAAGCAGAAAATTAAGCATTTCCCTGAATCTCTGGGATGAAGGAAGACGAAGTCTTCAAATTTACTGAGATTAATATCGAAGGAACCTTCAGAAATGCCCGCGACCATTAGCATAGCAATCAATACCTTTGGTCGCCTGCAAAGCAGGCGTATTTTGCTGTGCGAACGATTTGGACGTTGAAGTGACAGAGAGTTAAGACGAGTCAAAAAAGATTCCAAGGGAGTGGTTGATGAGTCCCTCGTCCTTGCCCGCCCTTCCTCCCATAGTTTTCCAGTTGCCCTCTAGGTCAGTCGCGCTTAAAACGCATGCTCTGCAGGCTATACCTTTAGCTTGAATGTGATTGGCTCGTCAACGAAATTCATATTGCACGTGATCGTGCTGCAGTCGTCACTGATAGAACAGCCTTCACTCAGCTGGGTCTGGGACATACCGGAACATGAACCTCCAGAGTACTCCGCAATATAGTTATTATTGCTGTCAGACCAACTATCATCTTCGTAACTGCCAGCTGAAACCAAAGGACTTCATATCAGGAACCTAGTGTAAGATTGAGAAGGTGTACGCGCGCACGCGGAGAGGACAGTTGTATGCCGCAGGCAGCCCAACCTAGGGTGGGTCTTGGGGGATGTTCCCCCAGAAAATTCTTAAATTTAGGGTCTCAGAAATGCAATTTCCAGCTTTTCTGCAGGATATTTTCAATGAATTAATATGCAGAAAAAATGCGGAACGGTTGTTTCTCTCATCGACGTCTGTCCGAGCCGAATTATGGAATAATAAAACTAAGGAAATACTATGTTCGTATTATATATGGACGCTACAGTCCTGTATTAATTACATTTTATTTAGAAAGGTTAGAATCACGTTTCCGGGCAAATAACAAGCATCAGATTCAAGTTGGTGATTTCTTAAACAAAATGATCAGCCGTAAAAAGCTGTGTAAATATATAATTATAGTGGATGAACCCGACATAAAAGTTTTGTGTGTGTGTAGATATCGTAAACAGTAAACGAGAAGAGTAAAAGGAAAACCAGGTCACGTGGTTCAAATTGACGTTTGCCTTTAATAAACGTGTTTCTAAATCGTTCTTTGTTTATTATACTTTTTAAGTTATAGTCTCAGTTAAAATTGTTGGGACACTTTGCTGTCAGGTGGCGGATAGAGGGTAAGGGCCCGGGGGAGCCAGGCTCTCCCCTTATTTTTAAACCAAACTTAGGCCCGAAAGGAGGAAAAAAATTTTTTTGAGGCCACCCCCCCCCTTATCTCAGGGTCTGGATGACCGCTCCCCCCCGCTCCCCACCTTATCTGAAGATCTGGATCCGTTATTGCGGTCTTCTTGCGCATGCCCTCCCAATGTTGGTATTCAAAATTTTTTGACACCATCCCCCCCCCCCTTATGTCAGGGTCTGGATGACCGCTCCCCCCCCCCCCCGCTCCCCACCTTATCTGAAGGTCTGGTTCCGCCATTGCCGTCTTCTTGCCCTCCTAATGTTGGTATACAGAATTTGGCGAGTTAACTGCGATAAACAAAATTGGAAGGACGAGAAGATGGGCCAGAAGTTGAAAAACAGCGTCGGGTGGAAGTGTCCCAACTATTTTTGCCGGAGACTGTGGCTCTAGTTACGATTCAAAACTCTGACAACGAAAGGTGAAATCGTTGGGTGCTCCTACTCAATGAAAATGAATGACACAACTCTACTGAGAGACAGCTAACCATGATATCAACTGACCCATGTCGACACAACTTAAAAACACTATTTCCTTTTCTGGTCGCAAAACTTCATATAAATATTATTATGGACGACAAGAAAATAACGATAATATTATTTTTATTCAAGAATGAACAGTATTTTTAAATTTAAGAATGAACAACAGGGTTTAAACACTGAAGAATTTCGAGTTTCTGTGACGTCTGTTGAAGGGTTTTGAACAATTTCTTGCATTTCTGTAAAGTCTCCCAAATAACTTTAGGTTTTGCAATATGTTTGGCTAAATAAATAATGGCAGTAGAAAAACTTGGCATCATTATTTAACTATTTAAAATAAACTTTTCACATGCAGTTCTTGATGTATTTTAATAAGGTTTTCAGCGGAATGTAAAGAAATTAGGTTTAACAAAAGGAGACAAACGAAGTCAAGATCTTTTATATATCTCTTTTTATCTTGCTTTAAAACGATATTCACTCGTGTTAAAACACGAAAAATGTGGAAAACTGGCTTTATTCAGGTAGCTTAAAAATCAATTGAGTATAAGTAATCGCGCTACCTGATTCGATCGTTTATATAGTCGCCCCCCAAGCGGAAGATTCGAGAGTGCCGCGTCATAAATAATTGAATTTGATATGAATATTGAAAAAAATTAAGGAACATTACTCAAGAATGGCAGGGGAAGTCTATACGCACCAAGGGCCGAGGTACAAGGCAAAAAGGTGCCGAATCCCGGTAAATCAGTCTAGTGGGCAAATTTTGTCGAATAAACTACCAAAGATTAAGAAGAAAGGCTAGCATTCTTCTAGCTGCAGTCAGTCTTGCTTCTTGATTTCATATTTATTCACAATCAAAGAGCCGGCTTAGCTTGGAGAAAAAAATGATACCTTACTGAAAACGGTCAAAATAAATTTCAGGTTACAGCGACGATCCATGCATCCACCCGGCCGTTTCCAACGCACGCGTTCTCCTGAAGCCGCTCAATTTTTTTCGTCCAAAAACTATTAAAACTAAATCGCAAAATGCAATATTTGATTTGCTTTCATATCAAGATCAAAACAAGTTATTTCTCCAGATAGTTCTCTTGAATTTTTGGTGACCAAAGACAGCGTTATATTAGCAGTGCGGTAATCTATAAGCGATTCGCAATCTATTAAAGTTCAAAGACTTTTGGAAGTTTCCGAGCCGGTGAACAAAGAGAAATTTCTTTGAACAGCTAGATTTCAACTCTCGAAGTTTACTTATTTAAGTGAAAGGATTTATATGCAAAATTTTCAGCAGTTAAGAGTTTATAGTTGTATATGGGCTTGTACCTCACGCAGAATGTGTAGGACGCTAAACTTAATTGAGAGTCTTAATTGTTTCGTTTCGAAGAAACAGGAGATCAAAGTTTCTGAGAAATCTGACACACTCCAAGGGCGTATAATTCTATAAAAGAGATCTTTTCGCTTTTCAACAAATTGACCTGTTTTATATTCGGCCTTTTCCCAAAGAATCTATTGCACCAAGTCGTAGCCGTTTAAAAAATACTATAAGACCCCAAACTACCAACAAAAGCATGCTAACGATCACAAGAAATTATAATTTCACTGGTCATCAGAGATGAGATAGTTTGTAACAGTTTGTAAACTAAACTGACCTGCAACTGAAGACAAAAGTTGGGTAAAAATAAGAAAATAAAAGCCAGTTGCCAAGTTCCTTCTCCAAGCCATCATCACACCGAAGGAGCAAACAAAAATGTTTTAACGGCACTCTTCGTGGTTGTTGGTAGGAGGCACTAGCCAGATTTCCTGTTTGACCGGTTTGCAGTATTCTTCGAATCGAGGCCATTTTCTCGGAAATTATGATTAGTGCATTGTGCCATGATGAACCACAGTGACGCAGGACCGGAATTGACGACTCCAGAAAATACCATAACATACCATAATGCTCTTTGTTTGTCACCCCCAAATTTTGCATAAGCATTGTTTTCAGTTTTTCTTGGGGCCATTTGAACTCCCAAGAGAAACTGAAGACAATGCTTATGCCAAATTTTGGGGGTGACAAACAAAGAGCATTATGATATGTTATGGTATTTTCTGGAGTCGTCAATAGGGAGCTTATTAAGCAACGATGACGGCGTCGGCAACGAGAACGGCAACACTGGCAAAACAACATTTTTGCACGGGCATCACGCTTTTTTGTACTTTTCTTTGCTGTCACTGCACAACTACGGCGTGAAATTTTTCTAACTTCACGTTTTATGGAGGACAGGAACACATGACAACTATTTTCTTTTTCTTTTGTAAAGTTAGATGCAGTCCTTTAGAATTCAACTCCTGAAAATATCGCCAACACTTGACAAAGTAAAAGAGTTGCAATAAGAGCGATGAAATTTGAAGCAGCGCGAATTCAGTTTTCGGGTGACGTTTTAGCTGCCGTTGCCATCATCGTTGCTTAAGGTGGCTCGATACAGTTTTTCAGGGTCAATACCTCCCAAGTTTGAGCATAAACTACGTCACCATACACAAAGTTTTGGAAAAATTGCCACCACAGTTGTATTAGATAAAGATAAAAATTTCTTATGATTAGGGTTGCAACGGCATCGGAGTTGTCATAGCAACGAAATGACGCTATTACCTATTTTACTTGCAGCAGTATATCTCGGCACTGGGAACTGTTCTTCCTAAATCGTTCACAGGAGCTTTTTCCTCAAATAGACGCCTCGATGTTCGTGAAGTTTAAGGGAAATCTGTAAGAGCATTATTGAGATATTTTGGGATGAAGTTTTTATGGCTAGAAACGCAGTAAACAATGGACAGTATTGTTGTTTGGCCGTTATCTGTAAAAAATCAAGCGCTTTTGACATGCAATTTCAGCTCATAGTAGTTTCAATCTTTTTAAAAACGTGTGTGAAATATCATTTAGATAGCTCCAACCGATTGCTAGAAAGAAGGGTTTGATTAGTATCTATAGCAGCGCTCTTGTTCGCGGTTTTGTAAACATTTTGGTCTTCTCTATCAAATTAGCGAATAATTTTTAAACCGCTCGATAGATTTTTTGAAAAATTTAAGATTCTTGAGATTAACCTTCCTTTTAAATGACCTTTTAGTTTCAAGATTATTGATACATTGTAAGGCAGTAAAATAACGGCTACAATTCGCTACTTTTTTATCGGAAGTTTCGTCATTACAAGAGAAAGCCTCTAATTATTCAAGGCATTGTCTCCAAGTTTCATTTTCACGTGAACAGTAGTAACTAACAATGCATTTGACATATGCAAAAATGCTAGCTATTGTTGTGCACGAAAATATGAAACTTGGAGACAATACCCTGAATAATGAGACGCTCACACTTGTAAACACAAAATTTTAGCCAAACTATTAGCGAATTATAGCCCTTATTTTACTGCCTTACAATATATCAATAATCTTGAAACTAAAAGGTCATATAAAAGGAAGGTTAATCTTAAAAATCTTAAATTTTAAAAAAAATCTATCGAGCGGTTTAAAAACTATTTGCTAGTTTGTTAAAGTAGACCAAAATGTTCAAAAACCGCTAAGAGCTCCTGGATACATACTAATCAAATCTTTCTTCCTAGCAATCGGCTGGAGCTATCTCCATGATCTTTCACACACGTTTTTAAAAAGATTGAAACTACTTTGAAGTGAAATTGCATGTCAAAAGCGCTTCGTTTTCTACAGATAACAGCCGAACATAGAGATTGTCCATTTTTTACCGTATTTCTAACCACAAAATCTTTATCCCAAAATATCTCGATAACGCTCTTACAGATTTCGCTTAAACTTCACGAACATCGAGGCGGCTATTGGAGGAAAAAGCTTCTGTGAATGATTTTGGAAGAACAGTTCCCAGTGCCGATATATACTGCTGTAAGTAAAATAGATAATAGCGTCATTTCGTTGCTACGACAACTCCGATGTCATTGCAACCCTGATCACAACAAATTTTCATCTTTCTCTAGTACAAGTGTAGTGGCAATTTTTTCAAAACTTTGTTTATGGTAACGTAGTTTATATTCAAACTTGGGAGGTATTGGCCCTGGAAAACTGTATCGAGCCACCTTAAGCTCCCTAATGAAGGGCGAAGGGGGAGGGGGTGGGGAGTGGAAAGAGGGCAAAACAAGCCCAGGGCCCAGTTGTTCGAAGGCCGATTAGCGATAACCCAGGGTTAAATTGTAACCAGGGTCTCTTCGTTTTCTTTTGATCGAAAGCATTTTCTCGGATAATTTCCTCTATGCTTTTTAGAGTAGCCAATCATCAAATTGTTGACAAAAAGAATTAAATTGAATTTGCTTTTTAAGCTTTCATATCTGAATTCAAATTTCCAACTAACCCTGGGTTATCTTAACCCAGCTTTGAACAACTCGGCCCAGTTGAAGAACCCATAAAGATTTGTGGGTGCGTTCCATGATCCAATCAGATCCAATCAGATTACGCGGATCATAGTAGATCAAATTAACCGATGAATCCACTGTGGACAAGGATTCATCAGTTCATTTGATCTACTGATCCGAGTGATCTCGGATCACTGATCCTGATCTGGATGATCTCAAAGAAACGCACCTATATATTTGAGAATCTCAATAGAGTGTTTTCACTCACGTGGCCAGCGTTTATGCAAATTGCTTGGAACAAAAGAAAGAAAAGAGTTCAACTCCCTGAGGACTGGTTTGGGACACCAATATGGCCGCCGTTTCATTGTTTTGGGACACCAATATGGCCACCGTGACGTCATGTAAAAACACCGGCTCTATTGGTCGCTCTGTTGACGAACGCGAACACAATAGAGTTAATCCCAGTCCCTTCTGGTTTGTTCTTTCAACTATGATCATGTCCTGAGAAAATGAAAGCGTGGACGCTACGAGTCTGGAACAAAATTATTGAACATTCCATTATTGAACATATTTCTTCACTATAATACGTATCATCCTATCTCAAAAGCTTGATCTCCATCCGTATAAAACTATTCTTTTTAGGATGTTTTCCTCTAATGGGGTAAAGGGTAAAGTGGCGTCTTTTTTCTCAGTTTATCAAGTTTGTGTCTTAAGAAACAAAAGGAAAAAGAAGATAAAATATTCTAATGCGAACTGACTTGAGGTTAAAATAAAGTGGAGAAGAGAACTGAGCCAAGAATACGCACTACATTTCAATCAAAAACGCTGATTTATTCATACTAATTACAATCGAACCTCTATCAGCTGAAACATGTGGTGGCCCGTTTAGGCTCCGTTTACACTGAAATAGCTAGAGATAGGTACAAATGAGTCAAAATGAGTCATGAGTTAAGTCAAAAAAAGGTTAGAATCTTTCAAATTCGTTGTCAGCTACTACTTTGATCAAAATACATGGTGCATACAATAGCAAACCTAAACCTAAAAAAATGCAAAACATATCGAGTTCCATTAATGTTTAACTCTTATCACTATATAACTGTTAGTTCTTAATCCTAATTACTATAGTCGATGCTTAATTCCTATTTCCAGTGTTCAACTCTGACCTGACTCATTTTAAGCGTGGTCTACAGTCTATTTCATTCGTAGGCTGGCTAACAAAATCTCATAATCAACTGTTTTTGAACCATTACAACATAACGTAAATTCCATGAAAACATGTAAGGCTGGTCTTCACTTGGGTACCAATCATGGGGGAGAAAATCCATTATCTACGAGACAAGCTAAGGCAAAAAGAGTACTCAAAACAACAAACTTGATAATAGCAAAACTTCATATTGTTATTTCAAACGATATATGGTTGATTTTACGGTTAATTCATCACACAAAAAAGGCCTAAATAAGTTTGGCTGCGTATAATGAGGGCTCAAGGCTGCATTGGGAGACACTCAGTTCTAAGAACTTAGGGGCTAGTTGGGGCTCATTCCTCCTCGACCAATGGTCGCATGGGAACCCGAGTGTTGGCATTCGTTGTCATGACAGCGGAAGTACCAACACCAGGCGCGATGATGATAGGACCTTGATTGGCGGAGCGGCGCCTCCTACAGCAGCAGTAGCAACAGCAGCCACAGCAGACGGCGATGAGAAAAACAACCGTTCCAGCGATCACTGCTATTTTGGCAGGAACACTTAGGTCAATAAACCATCCGAAGAATCCTAAAAACAACAAATTTTGGTCATTTCTTTTCAAGCTGACACCTTTCTTACACGTATTGCACCGTGGAAATGAACAGTTATTCATCAGTAAATCGAACCAGCCCTACGTAACTCCGATATCTGCAATGATCGAAAATGAATGAAACGAAACTCCCCAGTAAAGAACCAGCCCCGTTGTATTTTTCTGTACACCTGGCACTTGTTTATATCGGAGTTCCTCTTTATTTTACTCCTTTGTCTGTGCTACTATGGTTACGAGGTGGACAAGCTGATTTAGCCTGAGTAGCAGGCACTTGGAAGTATTTGGGCGCAAGAAAGAACGAGCGTGCCAGAGTGAGACACGCGTGTCTACCTCTTTCTTGCGCGCGACTACTTCCAAGCACCTGCTACGCACGCTAACACTGATTCAGTTCGATGTATACACGTATGGAAGGCACCTAATATAATCCCGCGGTTGTCCCTCTCGTATTAAGGTCTTAATTTTGTCCCGCGGGTGTCCCGCTCTAAGTAAAGTGCTTATATTTAGTGTCGGACACCGCTTTATCGTACAGATTATTACTCGTGACAAGAACTGCTTTTAATTAGATATAGTACGCCATGTTGATCAAGATCAGTTTTACTTGCCACAATCGTCAGTTGAGATCGGCAAGTCTCCATCCACAACAGTGACTGGGGGGAGATAAACACCCACTGCTCCGACCAGCAGATTCACCTGGTAAAAGATAAAACAGTCACCTTCAACTGATTCCATTCAATTGAGTGATGGTTCATTCAAATCTTACAAAAGTAGTTTGAAAGCTGCAACTAGAAAGACCTTTTCATATCAAAAATATGATCAGCATGAAGAAGTAAAAAACATTTAGTCTTCCTGGTTGCCAAGCGCAATTTTTTTATAAAAAATGTAGAAAACCATTTACACAGTAAGCAGTTGTTTCCTTTTCGTTTTCGAGGATTCGTTTCTGTATGTGGGTTTTGATTTTGATTTTTATGTCTTAACTTACTTGAGCTAGTTGACGTACCACGTTAGAACAAGTCTAGCCTGCGAAAACAGCCGTTTCTCCTCGCTCTTTGTCGCTGAGGAAGTTTGGCGCGGAAAGAAGAGCGAGTCGAAGAGCGCGAAGCATCACAGTGAGGAGGGTCTCAATGGGGTTAACCGACAGGCGTAAAACGGCCAAAAATTTAGTCGATAGCCGTAAAAATTGAAAAATTTTAACCGTTAGCCGTAAATAGGGTAAAAAAAAAAGTTAACCGTAAAAGAAATTGTTCCCTAGATTTGCTCAGGTACTAAACTCACTTATGGTTGCGTTTTTTATTTCCCGGCTAGTCTGGCTCCTTACGCACGTTAGGTAAATCGCCTTTTAGGTGAAGACCAAGACCCATTTCCATGTCGGCCGCTTTCTCGGGGAACTTATTTTTTTTTCCATAGCGAAAGTGTGGCTTCTTGCTGGGGATTAATATTTGCGATTTTCAGGAGGTCGTGCCCTCGAAACAATAGTGAAACAACACGAAGAGATCTCACTGTTTGTAAAACAAGTTGCCGAAAAACAATATTTCCCTGTTTTTCTCTGACGCTACGGTAGACATTGCCATGCCTAGTCCCTGTACGGCGTCTTCCCACGCAATTTCGGTCAAGGCATTTCGGTGGCGAACTCGCTCGGACTACGTGACCCGAAACGTATTAGCCGCCCGAAATAATAAGTCCTACGGACAAGGCAAAACGGCTGACAGTGGTTCCGTACAGTCCTTCGCTACCATTGTAAACACTGGACACGGGATTTATGTTATTGGCCGTTTTCACACTAGAGCTAGAAACCAATTATCCGTCTGAGACTAGCCTGTGTACAGTCGCCCCCTTCCCGACAGACACCCCCTCTTCGATTTTTTTTCTGAGGGGAAGGGGCGGCTGTACACAGGCTATCTGGAACGGATAATCACGTGTTCAAACTGTCCGTCGAAGTTGAAGGATAAAGTCAGGCGGATTGTTCATGCAAAATTAAAACTACTCCGTTTTCAAATTAAGACGTATTACCTATCTGACGCGAATCATCTAACGGATAACCCGTCTCACACGAATAATCCGTCTTTAGTGTGAAAACGGCCATTTCTGTTGTAATGAATGTCGCGCCCCGGCCTTGAGTTAGGCGTTCGCGCGTGTGCTTTGCTTTTTCACAAAGATTATTTTTAAATTGATTATTGACATTTTTATGAGTGAAATAATATTAGAAGTGGAATACTTTATAAAAAGTATGGTCTATCGAATGTTAAAATTTTTCAAAAGAATAGCTTATTTCATACTGAGATGATCTTAAGACCTTTATTTTGCTTTAAAGATACAAAAAATACAGGTTAATTAATATTTAACTTTTTGAAACAAAACAAGTTAATTTTTAACTTTTTTGTTAACCGTAACTGAAAAAAATTAGCCGATAGCCGTAAAAGAGCCAAAATTTTAGCCGATAACCGTAAATGCCACCACCCCATTGAGACCCTCAGTGAGGGTAAAAGACTGAATGAGTGTGCGGAATGGCATGTGGCAAGCTTGCGGAATGAAATAATTATGCGGAATGCAATATTTGGAAATGGCACGGAGGAATAAATTAAACAGAAAAGCATACGCGCGTCTCTGCCGCGCCTTATTTTGGCACAAATTTGAAGGAGCAACCGCTCTGCCGGTCCGTTTATTATTGCTGGCTCAAACCAAGAAGCTTGAGCAGCGCGTTGGAGTTTACGAGGATTATGGAGGAAATCACTTCTAGTAGCGGTAGGCTTTACGAGGCTGCTAAGAAATGCAGGATGGTAGACTCGGTAGTCCCAAATGAAATAAACAAATAAGCCTCGTAAATACGCGCAGACGTACTGTGTCGCAAATCTGTCTTGTCCTGTATCTAACCTGTACTTCACTAAACTCAAATCAAGGGTCACTCTTTATCGTAACGCTAGAGGGAACAGAACGCTCGTTGAACGTGCATGAAGTCGGATATATTTGATCTCTGAATATTATGTCACGATCACGCGAACCACTTCTCACGCAGTTTCAAATATAGTAGAACGCCAGTCCGCTCGAACTCTGAAGGGAAAGGAAAAACAGGTCGAGTTACAGCTGGAGTTAACGAGGGTTCGAGTTATGGGAGTCGATTGCAATTCAATTTGCCATGTTAAAATTGCTAGTTACTGGTCTTTCAACACTTCAGTGTATAGTGCAGTACAAATCTATCTTATTTCATCAGAAACGGTAAAATGATTAACCATTTTTAGTCATAAAACGTAATCTGTTCGCACCAATTAAAATCAAATTGCTGTAATGCTGACCGGTCTTATTTTGAGTGTTTTTACCATTCATCCAAGAAGAACTAATTAGATGGTATCTGAGTGGAGTTCCAAGAACCAGAATTCGAGTTACTGGGTTAAATTTTGCGAAGTTTCTGATCAAAGGAAAGAAAATTTATTTTGAGTCAGCGGAGAATTCGAATATCCGAGTTCGAGTTAACGGTCGAGTAAAAAATGAATGAAAAGTGGGATGAAATCCAGGGGAAATTGGACTTAGTTCGAGTGAGCGGGGAGTGCGAGTTATCTGAGTTCGAGATATAGGGGTTCTGCTCTACAAGTAAAGGTAAGAAACCTGTGGAGTTAATCGTGCAAACAACTTTTGGAGAAAAATTAAAGCAAAGGGGAGCGTAACCTTCCAAAACATCTTTTCTTCAATGGCCGACTTTAGTGATGTAGTATCGGTAATGCCATGCAGCCCGCCTGAATAAATCTAATCTTTCTGGCTGTGCGAAAAAGGCTAATCGAGAGTGAGAAATCAAGGAATCCTTCGTGGCTTTTTGATTGTCATCGTAGTCGAGCCCGCAAAATTAAAAAAGTCGCTACTTTTGCAAATTGATTGTCGCCAAAAAAGGGTGCACTTTTCCGTTTAATTTATTTCTTTCAGCCATTCAGCATATATTACATTCCGCATAATTATGTCACTCCGCAAACTCATTCCTCCTTTTACCCTCACCGGTCACATGAGACCCCCGCCAATTAGCCAATTGTTTATTTATCGTGACGTAAGGGAGCTTTCAATTATTTTGCTGGGAAACGCCCTGTGGGAAATGACTTGTGTGAATGGCGGGACTGGAAAGTATGGATTGGAAATTGAAACGGATTTTGACGACCACTCTCTTCCCCCCTCCACCCAACCCCCGTTCCTTCCAGGTGATTATAAATGAAAGCCTTTAGAACACACCTTTAAATGCAGTGTATCTCCGTTATTGGTGAGTTCTATTTGAACGTACACACCACCAACAGAAACGCTAAATCCGGGCACTGGAATTTTGTCATCACCACTGTAGGTATGAGACCACGTGATATCCAGATCCGGGACATCCATGGAAGCCGTTACAGTAACAGGGTCGTCACAGTTGTTGATCTAGCGAGTAAGAGAATATATGTTTTCATCAACCAAGCCTATTTATACACGATAGCTATTCACATGTCGCTGCTTCACGAGAAATGGTCACACTTCAAAATTTCATCCACAGTAACTCAAAAGTTAGAACCACCTTGCACAGTATAATAAACAGTACCACAGGAAAGTACTGCTCAGTAGCTTTCATTTGAATGGTCACACTTTAGGATTTCATCCTCAGACCCAAAAGTTAGAACCACCTTGTACAGCATAATAAACAGCACCACAGGAAAGTACTGCTCTGTAGCTTTCTTTTGACTAAAGTTATAACTTATAACAACATTGTCTCATTATAATTGAATTCACTGCTTGTCAGAAGCGTTTCAGTTCGCAATCTGCATTGGGAGAATTTCGACAGTAATGGTTATGGGCTCCTGATTGGATAGTTAAAGGTTATACCTTGGAACTTAGGTTAGTTTCAGAGCTAGCCTAAAATTTGCGAACAGTTCGACATTTTTTGACGAAGTCGCGGGAAGTTTTTCCTCTCCACCTATTACCCAGAAAAAAGGACCTAAGAAAGTCTCTGCCAGCCTCCTCACAGTCACCCTACTATTGCTGGTTTGCACGTGACGTCAAGGCGGCCATGTTGGATGAAAAGAACAAGAACACTTATTTCCTCTGGGAACTTAATTCTATTTTCATGAGAATTCTTCATGAAAAAATGCTACTGCATTGTCATCCAACATGGCCGCCTTGTCACGTGGTTTCAAACCAAGAAAAGTTAAAGCCGATATGTAGATTTAGCCAAGGCTAACAGCGAAGTTCTCGTTTATACACTCAAACAAAAAACAAACTTAAAGCCGCTGCGAAGAAATCTCTTAAATCTGTGTTTAATATTAGTTCGATCACAAACATGCCAGGAAACTGAGCCATTCTAAAAAGGGCAAGCAAGTAAAATGTTATCGCGTTTAGAAACAAAAGAAAGCACACTGCATGTAGAACTGTATTTATCAAAAATCAAAAGGCCTCATTAGCAAAAAAACAACTTTGCACGTGCATCACGTTTCTTTGTTTATTTGTTTGTCGTTGTTGTTGCACGACTACAATGTGAAACTTGACAAACTTCCTAATTAATACACGTTTTATGGATGAAATGTCGTTTGTGCTCAGAACCTTATTTTCATAGCTATTAAGACGCGCAATAGGCAAGTTTAATTTCCTCTTTGCATCCGTTAGGTCATACTGACTATTGCCTTTGTCAGTTTGGTACAGTCATAAACTAAAGACTTTACAACATGGTTTATTCTTTTTGTTTGTAGTTGTGACATACGCGGAGTTCCACACGATGACCTCGAGTTCAAGAGTACACAAAACGGCGGCTGTCGGGCAAGAATTTTGCGAGTTTTTCCTTTACCAGTAGAAGAGGTGGAGCAAGAACGACGGTCATTTTCAGGTATTTTGATTCTCTTTACTGTAAGTTTTTCGTCAGTTCTCGGGTTTTACCGTACACGCGAAAAAAACTGTCAGCGTCGTGGTCTTCAATTATTTATCTCTCGATTCTTCAACACTTGTTCATCGGAGTGCATGAAGGATAATTGTAAAAGTGCACTATAGTATTTTGATCTGCTGTCTAATTCCGCCTCTGGCCGCCATTTTATATTGTTTGTGTTTCTAGTCAGTGAGAGGACTGAATCACATTATTTTCAGTCAGCTGGAATGCAATGAAAATGAGGAGAGAGCCGTTTTGCGGGTACACGCTTGTTTCGGCCTGCACCGCGCTCAATTACACGTTTACTTGTTTGTTTTATTTGTAAATACACTTACAAGACGATAAAAGTGCGTCTAATACGCGTAATAAATAATGAGCCTCTGAAAATTCCACTGCATTTAAAAAAAACATTCGTAGCAGGAGTACCCCGATTGCCACACACTTTCCATTCACGGTTTAAATATCCCGCCGCACGCGTGTGAGGGAGGAAATACACGCGCGTCTTCTCCTTCCTCGCGGGCGCCACGTGCATTCTTATGTGTGCGTTATAATTCTTATGCACCCACCACAAAGGGAAGGATGAGGTTGGATAAAAACTCGTACCCTTCAGGTAACCAATGCTTTACCTTCTGAGATAGCAAGGTAGCGAACAAGTTAACGAAACTTTGTGGGGGTCGCTTGGTATACCGTATTTATTCGATTAACCGCCCTGGGCGCTTATTAAATTTTTGGACCTTGAGAGTGGGCGCTTATTCGAGGTGGGCGCTTATTCGAGGCTGGGCGCTTATTAAATTTTCAACATTTTCAGCAAGTGTAGTATGTGTATTTTGCAACAAAACAATAAATGGTAATAACAAAACGCGAAGACGTAACAAAGCAACGTTCCTGTAAAATACTTTGAAGAAAACTCCGTCTTCGGGAAAGTCTCTTATTAGCAATTATTCAGTTTTAGGGGTGGTCGCTAATTTGAGTTTGAGTGGGAGTGGGAGGAAGGTGTGGTGTGGGTGGGCGCTTATTCGAGGCTGGGCGCTTATTAACTTTTTCTGCCTTTAGGATGGGCGCTTATTCGAGGTGGGCGCTAATTCGAGGTTGGGCGCTTATTCGAATAAATACGGTATTCAAATTTCCTCAGGCGTGGGAAATTGCAGTATCTACTTGTAGCTTATTTTACTACTATTGACCCTGCATAGCGGGGAGGCGCGTGATGAAAATATATGACCCTACATTGATATAATTTGCGCCGCAGTAAGCACCAAATACGATAATGCTGTTTTTATACAAGCGGAAACAATAAGAGGATAACAGTACAGATCACACAGCAGAATTACAGTTTTGTTCGTGTCAATAAGTTTAATTGAATATTATTTACAGCAATAAATATACCAAAAATCTATTACACTTCACAAAGATTAGAATTTGTACAAATCTTACACCGTAACAAGTATGTGCAGAGTAATATTGTCGCCCACGGACTTATTTCAGATTGATTCCAAGGACTGTATACATTTAGTACGTGTTCGATGCCAATTACTGATACTTTTTCGTGTCAAAAAATAATGAAATGTTATTTACAGTAGTGACCAGATTGTACTTTTGAAATACGCTGTTACCAAAAATTTGAAATCATTGAAACGTTTTTGTGCGCCGTAGTTTAGTCGCTTATAGACTTGCGTCAGATTCAAGGATTGTTCAACGAAGGGATTGTCGACATTTTGTACGAGTTTAAAGACAACTGGACTTCTATTCTTCATCCCAGGCAATGGCGATTCCAGAGAGAGATGCCTCCCGCTAGGAATTGTACTTTCCGATTGCAATCTACGTAGTGGCAGTTCCGGCCCAGCACTTTATACAGCAAAAAATACCCCTGGGATAATTGGAGGGTGTGGTCAGACTAAGAACGTAACAGAACCACTGTTACAATTTCCCGGCCAAACAGTGGCGATCCCCGCAAACCATGAATTAAGAGGGAGGTTTTCATCGAAGGGTGCCAGACCGTGGCTGGATCAATGCACTCTATAGGAATTATAGGAGCTCCCGCAAAAACCGGACCATCTGCAGTGAAATAAAGCTACAAATTAGGATCACCCCCAAGTGACATTATAGTGCAGCGCGAAACACTAATTACATACTCATGGCCTTTAAGTATACTACTCCCTCAATACGATGCGGTTTAGTTTTGCAATTATTTGAAGCACTCATGCAATATGTCATAAAATGTCCATTCATTGACCCCTGAAGCTAACACGGGAAAATGTCTCCTTGGAAAATCTTACACAACATACCAAGGTGTATCGCAAGGAACCTTTCATCTAAGACCTCGATCCTGACTTTTTTTTTGTAATAATATACAGTTTGTAGTTTGTTTATTTATAACGGTCGGTTAGGTTTACTACATAAAATGAAAATGGTTGTAACGCGGAAACTGTTAACTGGGGCTCGCTAGTGTCTCATGGGTACTCAATCAACCAGGGTGTTAATCGCCAAATTAACTCCATAAATTTCTTATACTGGTGACAGAAGTAGAAAAAAAAGGAAACTTGAGTGAGTGCATGTGGCTATAGCAGCCGATTACCCTCGAGTAATTTTTTTTTCTACCCTTTCATAAAACAACTGTTGCTGGAGGTAATATAGATACAATTGTACTGGTACATGTTATTAAAACGATTGAATTTAAATACCGTCTTTACTCAAATAAGCACCGCCGCCCTGATATAATCAAAATCAAAAGATGTTAATTCTGTAATAAATTAATACGGAAAATAATAATACCATAGTTAATAATCCTTTGTGGAGTCTAACTTTCAAATAAACGCCGCCATCGAATAAGCGCCGCATCTGAGGCGTGCAAATTTTTATAAGCACCGCGGCGCTTATTCAAGTAAATACGGGAAATGATTATTACATTCAGCGAACCTTCTGCTTCAGTCATCCGCTGTCCTTTATCCTATTCTCTTTTGCTTTTCTTTCGACGAAGTTCTTCGTCACCTTGATATGAAAAATAAACAAACGAAACATTTAATTTCAGGATTCAGTTCATCACTTTCTATGACCGGTTACAAACAGATGTTATAAAACCAAGCACACATGCTCAATCAATCAAATTGAATTTCAAATTTAAAAAACAAAATACCGTATGTTTGCTTTGATACCGAGTTTCACGGAACAAAGTAAGGTTACGTTCTGTTTATATTGTTGTGAAGTATTTTCTAGGTTGTTTTGTATGAACTATTGATTTACATGATGCTGACTTTTAGCCAACCTTCAGTCACCCGATGCGCTTTATGCCGCTTTCTTTTCTTTCTCTTCCCTGGAGATTCTTCGTCACCTAAATGTACAAAAGAACAACCGAAAAGTTTTCATTTAATGTACATAACTTCTTAAGACTTTCTCATAAGAGGGTACTATGATAAAGACACAGACTTCCAATCCATCAAAGGTTCTAAGGACTGTGCTGCAGCCACGCAAATTTGCCTTTCTCAGAGGTCTTTAAACAAATCTGTTTTAGCTGCTTGATCATGTTGATATCGGATTTCATGAACAAAATAAGCTGTTACAGTACAACTTGGAAAGTAACAGGAGGACATCAGATTAAAGAGGTCGTTTCTTTCGGGTAGTCATTACTTTCGGATATTTAAAAAGGGTTGGTGTTATTTGTAGTCTAGTAACAGTTTACAAGAAGAGATGATTTCAAGGTTAACTAGGAAACGTGTTTGGCGTCTTCACGTTTTTTTAACATTCATGCATGAAGTATTTTCATTCCCGTGTTTCATCGTAGTTTGATCCAGGTGAGTCGCAAACACTCGAGAAAAACGTCTAAATCAACGAGCGCTAATGCTGTTCAGTGACGTCACTACCCGAAAAACGGGTACTGATTTTGATCAGTTGATTATCCAAACATTCTAAACTGATTGTTCCAACATTCACTACTGTTTTACGACGACAAACGAAAAGACTTAACTTTATTTTCACCACTTCCTTGGCCTGTCTACAGACGCCCCATCCGATGAAAATATCGAGGATAGAGACTCTCTCTTCGATTTTTTGAGGGAGGGGGCGTCTTTACACAGGCCACGACTTCCTTAAAATAAAGTCAGAGACTTCCATTCAATCAGAGGTTAATTTGAGATGCAGGTGCTCTTAATTGGCCGCTCTCCGGACTTTCAACAAACGGTTTTCGACTGATTGATAACGGGTTTCTGGCAAGGCACAAAATTATAGAAACGTCTGTTTCAAATAAACCATTGATCTAAACTGATTAACGCCATGTCTTTCAGCGCACCTATATCTCTCCGGTGTTCTTTGTGCTTCTTTCGCTTCCTTCTCTTTCGTGAAGTTCCTTCCACGTCTAGTTATTAAAAACACAACAAATGATTTAATTTTGTATTCATCAGTTTCTAATGGTAAAACAGCTTTTATTATTTGATAAAAAGAAACTGCGAAGACACAGATCTCTACTCAAGCGTAAGGATGTATGCCTGAGATCTTTACCCTTGTACATTTGTTAGGAACTGTATAAATTAAAGTCAACGATAAAACTTTTTTAGCGTACCTTCAGTCATCCGATGTACTTAACGCTTTTTTCTTTTCTTTCTTTTTCGTGGAGACTCTTCGTCACCTAGATATGTAAAGAAAAACAGCCAAGAACTCAGTTTTATTATAAAATTAACACACAGGTTTTCACTCATTCGGAAGTTGATAAAAAGGTTCTGCACCTGCGCCTGCTGTCCAATCTCAGAGGTTTTTAAACAAACTGACCTTCGATTTTCACGGAACAAAGAAATTCGCATTCTGTTATAATGTAAGGATTTAAATAAACGTTGTATCACATAGCTCACCCGTTTCGGTGCCTTGTTCTGCTTTCCCTTTTTTCTTTTCCTTTTCTTTCGCTGAGGTTCGACAATTTCTAGTAGTAAAAAAAGCAGCGAGGAAGTTCATTACTTTCCAGCAAGAGAGAATTGTTTCCAAGTATTCCGAAAAAATAGCGAGTGTTTCGTCGATGTATCCAAATTAATAAAACACTACATAATTTAAACCTCACACTAACACTGAATAGGGAAAAAGGAAATAAGTTTGCGTTTTTGTAGTCAAAGGGTGTCACAACAAAATGGACTCAGTATAAAGGACTAAATAAGGTCTCTCCTTTCTGATATCAACTATAATATGGATTTAAATGACCTTTAGTATACCTTCAGTCATCTCCTGCACTTTTTTCCTGCTTTCTGTTTTCTTCCATGGGATTCTTCTGTAATTATAAAATCAATTTTGTATGACTCAGTTTCTAAGAACTCTTTGAGAAGCAGACATTCAGTGAAGCCCTGTTAATACGGACACCAAAGTGACATGGTTAAGTGTCCGTATTGTGCGCGGAATGGAAAAACTTGGTTATACTGTAAGATCGTATGTAAATTTGCCTTTTTTTCTTAATTATTGTTTATAACCAACCTTGTAAGGAACCTTGTTCATCGTACGCTTTAGAAGGTGAACTGGGAAGATTCAACTCCTGCAAACGAGGAAATAGTGTCATGTAGTTCGAGTGATTATATATGCAAGATTTTGAGGACTGACTGAAGCGTCACTTAATTATACGACTTAAAGTAGTCGTTTAATTATAGACCCAACGTTAAATCAAAATGAAATGTTAATGACAACTACACTGTAATAGTACTTAGCACTCGACGAAATTTCCTTTCTACAGCACCCTTACGCAACGTTTTCAGAATTCGTGAAAGTCGTTAAAACTTTTAGACTTTTTAGCCAAAAGTAGCTCAAGCATGCCCCAGAAACAAATACGTCGACGCTCTCTTGAACGTATTATGTACATCCACTAATAACCCGTGACTGGCCTAATAATTCAAATGGACAGACAACCCGGAAAACCTTCCGGTCTTTGTTCACCCGACACTTGACGAATTCTCATCCCGTTAAAAATTCGTGCGTTTAGGTATTCATTTCACAGAACCACAAAAATCAGACGCCTAGCGTTCAAATTTGCGTGTGAACAGAGTGAAAATAATGAACGGTCCCGTATCAAGGAAGTGTCCGGTCAAAATTCCTTCCTTGATGAGAACGAGGCTCCAAAGCACAGTGAAGTTATCGTAACCTTGCTAACCACCAAATCTGGTTGACTCCTCCGCCAAAGAGAGCTTGATTGACAAGTTTTTAACAATAAAGGTCTACCCTGAATACTGTTTCAAACAATGCCCTTGAAATGATTGCTCGTTATCCGGCATAGTTACCTCTTTAATTAAGGCACAAGCGTTCCAACTGGGGCAAATCTTGAATCTCAGTCTGTGGCCACATGTCCTGTGGAGTAAACAAAGAGAAACATACGGTTTATCGCGCAGAAAAGTCAGTTCAAAACTTTTAGATCGTGGTTAATACAGCAAAATACCATTTTAAAGATTTGGCCAAACCAAAAGAAGAGAACCAAAAAAGGGTGTGCCTCCTACTAAAGTGAAACATGTCAGTCAAACCGACCCCTCTCGGGCAATGCTCGACCAACCCTGTTATCTTTGTTTGTTGATAATTTCATCTTAATAGTTTCACCTTTGTTTGTTAATAATCTCACCTAACTTGCTTCCAAATAATCAATGGCATTTTTATTCTTTCACTCTTCATTACGGGTGTTAGTGTCCTCCAGGTGTCTTACATCGGTGAATGACGCTCCTATCAATAAGTTTGAGGCTCTGATACGCACAGGCATCCCAGGGATGATGAATACTGAACAAAGTCCTCAAAACCTTCCGACCACGAAAGTAAAGGTACGACCTTGAGCTCTGACACTCTTGGGGCTAGCAATGCTCAATAACATTCGCGGCCTATCAACAACTTTGTAATTGAGTAAACCACTGATCCATGGAGTCGTTCTCAATAATCCTTAACGCTGTTTCAAACTAATAAACAAGAACAGCAATGTGAATTTGGCTCATCGCTTTTGTCCGGCCTCATTATCTCATCAATGGACAAACATTCCAATTCTGCTAACATCGGATCAGCTGTTGAGGAAAAAAGGTAGAAATTAGCATCCCACGAGTAGGAATGGACAGCTCTGCTAACATTGGATCAGCTAAAGGAAGAAATAAGGATCCCACGTCACATGATGGTATAAAGGAAACGATCGATTTCAGACTGATTGACTTCTAGAACATTTAACCTTTCTTAATCTAATGCCCCCTCGTTTTACCACGTAAGTTTAAATAATTAGTGCAAACAACGCTCACTTTAGGTAACACCGGAAAATATCTACATCGGAACAAGAGAAAGAAGATCTTTTCCTTTTAAACTTCCTCAGTGGCTGTTGTAACTATTAACATGCTTTTCGTTTCTGTATATGGCAGAAAGGCCTGGTCCGTTAAATACTCATGCCGGGTAGTGCTACGTAGAGTACCTTTTTGGTCTATAAACAGACTAATGAATAAACATAATCGTGGAAGTCCGACTTCTTTCGCCAAAATTATGGACAGGATGTGACAACAGCAACTTGTCGCACGTCTACACCGCAATTATTAAAAAGAAGGAAATCTCACAAAAGAAAACTGACGTTTGACCGCAACGAACTCATGTACAACTTCTTATTAGTGCTCAGGGTGTTAATCGCCAATAGGTTTTGTTACATCTGTGATTGGAAAGGCAGGGAACTGAGGGGGGAGGGGCTAGGGGACAAGAAACCTTACCAGTAGGATCAGGAGGCGCTGGAAATGTTCCCACGGTGTCTTGTTCGTCAGCGGTGAATGGTGAGTAGTGAATACTGAGGCGAGTCTCTGCCGGAATCTGTGCGAGTGGTAAAAGAAAACAAGAGTTAATGAGTCTGTTTCAGGTTTTGAGATATAATAGTTGATAGCGGCACTTTCCACTTATCTGAACACCTGGAATAGGCTAAGAGTTAATGAGCTAATAAGATGATTGAGAAAAAGAAACTCTTCTGTCAGTACTGAAAACAAAACTATACAAAGACAGAACCTCAGTCTACTGTTGACTAGTTGATGCAAGCCTCAAGCTCCATGTTTGCTTAAAATGCGTAAAAATGCTGTACAACAGCGACAACGATGAAATTTCCAAATCAATAAACATCACAATGATCCCCATTTTCTACCAAAATCCGGCTTGTTTAAACTTCACGTACGAAGTTCACCAAGTTTTTTCAAAGTGCACGATTAAATCGACTTCCGAAGGGTAAAAAACGTATGAAAGAAACTTTAGGTCGTTTCCAAAACCAGAGGTATTTCCGAAACGGATTGCAGCCAGTTGCAATATTGTTCGGACAGTAACTTCCACAACTAAAACCCACCTTTGTAAGAGAATTGTCGGTTTCGGTATGACTTAGCTCACTTCTTAAAAGAAGTGAGCTAAGAGCCTAAGACCACAGAAATAACTTGTTATTGTTAGTAAGACTTATATTCAACTGCACTGTTTTGATTTGACTCAGTTTTTATGAAATCGCGACTAGAAAAAAAAAAAAAAAAAAAAAAAGAGCCTGAAACTACTATGATACAAAACACATTTCCTGTTCCCTCAGTTTCAGTTTATAATAAGTGAACTCCTGAAAAGCTGAAGAAAAACCATACTCTTTTTAAACAGACTGTTTTTTTTTTAGTTTTTTATTTTATTTTCAAGAAATAACCAAACTCAGGAAATATTATACTCGATTTTCTTTTGCCAAAGTTGATGACCAACCTGTTGCTTTTGCGGCTGTGATTCATTTGATGAGTGAGAAAAGAGACTGGGGTACCGCCTTTTCCAAAAGTCTTCTGATGGCCATTTATGTTCAGGCTTGGGGTTTCCTTTACCATCCTACAACAAATCACAAAATAACACAAACACCATTCAACTTTTAAAGCAACGTTTAAAAGATCGAAAGTGTGAGTCTAGATCTTGAAATCTTTCTTTAAGTGATAAGAAATTAAGGGGTAAAAATAACCCCAGGGGATGACTACTGTGTGATGAGGACGTGTCATGTATGCTCATCGGACAACTAGAATGTTACCCTTAACCCATTAAGCCCCAATATCCAAATACAAATTCTCCACACTAGTGTCCATACATTGCCTTATAGAATTAGTCGAGAAAACTTGATAAAAGATCGAAGTATTTCTGCTTTGTTCAACAGTTTACTACTTCTCCTAACCTTTTCTTTTGATGATGTTTTGATATTGTGAAGAGAAAATTCATGTTGATCACTCTTGGGGCTTAAAGACCACTCTGAGTAAAGCTCAAGCTGATCCACCCCGAAAAGAGGTCATTTCTACAAAACTAGTCAAACTAGTACTATATACATTTCTGCTTGCGACAAAGACGTTTTGCTTCTTTAATTTAGTTATATTTGGGACTAAACAAGAGATCTTGCTCATTTTGCAATCCGTTCCGAGACCTTATTTAGTTCAAAGTCTTAAAATCCGCATGCCCTAAACAGTAATTTCGTCCTGAATGGTCTTGCGAGTGCCGCTGCGCTAAAAAACTTTCTAGTGAGTGTCTCAAAATTTAGGCTGCTTTTCACTAGCGACAGAGTCGGAGTTGGAGTCGTAATCAAAAGTGTAGAGCTTATGATCTAGTGAAAACAGCGTTCCGATTCCGCTTAGTTTCGCTTATGATCTAGTGAAAACCAGATTGTCAGAGTCGGAAGCAGAAGCGGAAGAACCAAACCAATCACAAAGCGTGAAAACGTGCATCGGGATTGGCTTATCCTTCTGCTTCTGCTTCCGATTCCGACAAACTGGTTTTCACTAGATCATAAGCGGAACGTAAGCGGAGTCGGGAGAAATGGAAACACTCTAATTCTTTTGACTCCGATTCCGGCGCGCTTATGACTCCGTTTATAACCTGAGATCAGGCCCAATTTTAGCGGTTCTCAGGCATTCTCTCTAACGGCTACCGCTAAAAAAATCGCCTTGCCCGCCCGAATATAATTTTCAAAGCGAAACGAAAACAGAGCCTGATCTCAGGTTACTCCGCTTACGACTCCGATTTTTGATTTTCACTAGGTCATAAGCGATCTTACGACTCCAATTCCGACTCCTTCTCTAGTGTAAACCAGCCTTTAGGTTGCTGGGCAAGACGTTCCAGATTTTTCCTTGTCAACCCCAAATTTCCGAATTTTTGTGCCGTTTAATAGTGATTAGAAATTACCTACATACAGAAAAAGCAACGGCCTCACGAACTAAAGTTCTGTTGCAAAAAGGAGTTAAAAATATGAAAAAGAAGGGGAAACGACAAAACCAACAAAAAAATGCATCTGACTTCTTGGACACACCTCTAAAGGTGCTCGCAGCTTAAAGACCACATTCTACTTTTCAACCCCTAAAATTTGCATGCAAGACTTTTAAAACAGCAAAATCAAATAATATACTCTAAAAATGTGCGAATTATTGAACCCTTGGAGCCCTTTCTTCTATTAACTCTTGGTCTGATAAAATTGTCACAGATCGGTTTCTCCTTAGTGGGGGTTGGGAGTAGCCTGAATTTCATCCGATTACCTCGAGTCGTTATTACTTGAGAGGAGAAAACGACTCGAAGCAATCGGATGAATTTCAGGCTAGGTTGGGAGGGGAGGCGCAAAAAAACCTGCGTCTCGTCTGAAGAAACGCTTGCTGCGCTACCAAACAAAAGGCGGGAAAATTCTACCACGTGGGTAGTTATATAACCAATCAGCTGTCGCCACGTCACAAGCCTTCTCTCACGCCACTTTGAATGACAGTTTGTTGATTTTGTAGTTTGTTGTTCACTTCAGTTGAGTTTGCTCATCAAAAGAAAACTTTCAACGCAAAAATACTCAAGATGGACACAAAAAGAATGAGAAAACACCGTAAAACGCCAGTTAAGAGAAAAATTCGTCTTGTGTACTCGGGAATTTGTCAAAGGATTTGCGCAAGTTAAAGGAAACTACATTTATGAACTTCAACTCATTCATACAAGACACGAAGTGAGGCAGGATTTGTTGTGTTCGTCCTAAAACTGGAAAACAAGTAACCGACAAAAATAGACAGCCTGTACCATAGAGGAGTGCCTTTACCAGTGATTAAATGTATGGTGTTAAATTTCAACCAAAGTGTCTCAGAGGAATTATATTTTTTGTGTAACGCTATTTCAAAAACCTACGCTACAGTGAGATTATTCACGGCGGAGGACAAGCATTTACCGAAACGCAAGGGACATTCAAACAAAAGGACATGTACAGCTCTGAAAAGACTTCTTCGTTTTCTGGACTCTCAAAGAAACTTTACTTGAGTTTAGCTGATTTTACCAAAACCTTAGCGATAAAAGTGAAACTGTAAGTGGTTAACCTTTTTTCTCTTAATTTTTGCAAATTTTGTTTGTTTGAATTGAACATGAACAGAACATATTTTCACTTTATGCTTGTTATTCATCATTTTATAAAAAGCAATGAATTAAAATTGATTGAGAAATTAATACTATGGAATTTTTGTGTTAATACATATATCACAAGTTTGTTAAGTGAGCTTATATCGAGTTGAACCAGACTCAAAGAGAAATTTCATATCTGCTCGCTGATCCATTATTTTGCACAGTGAAAACACCTTCAGATTAATTTACTTGTTCTCGGTTAAAACATTTTTTTTCGATTTAGTTTAATCAATTGAAAGGAATGAATTTGAAATGATACTTTGAATCTGCTAAAATTTGTGATTTGTTTTCAAAAGTAAATTTCGTGTTTTGTCGAGGCCCTGCCAGGGTAAATTCCGACAAGCGACATGACCCAAAAAGTAGCGACAGAGCCTAAAATGAAATGGCGACAAGCGACAACCTCCCTCGACCAAATTGCGACAGTGACGGCAAAGCCGAGAATATACGACAAAGAACGGTGGTTTGGCTAATTTATCACCAGTCTGAATGCCAAGAAGAAGTAATTTTCGTCAATTTTCCTTGCGCTTCAGAGATTGTCTCTCGTCAGGGAGTTTCAGTGGACCCTCCTGAGCGCGTCGCGTTGGCCAGTCGCGTAGTCTTCATTTACGCAACCCCGCACAACTCCTGGGAGACCTTGGAACTAGGTTGTCCGTCAAATAGCTTAACTTTACGCACGCTTTACATTGCTTGTAATCACTACTTTCATATAGACCATAATGCACCTTGCTTTCCCCCTCAGAATTTTGCATAACCAATGTTTCCAAATTCTCCAGTGTATTACAGTCGTCCCAAGAGAAATCGAAAACAATGGTTATGAAAAGTTTTGGGGGGTAAACAAGGTGCATTATGGTCTATGTGAAAATGGTGAATACTTTGCTTGTTTCTGAACTTCTCATATCCTTGTCGACCTCTGTCGGACGGTGACGACGGTGGAGAGACCAGGGACCAGGTAACTTTACCACCGCACAGCGTAGACCACCGTTAACCGGCCTTCACATACGATTTATCAGGTCAGTTAGTCTTAAAATTTTGAACGCGGATCACCTAGGATGTGCTGACAGAGTTCCTTTAAGCGACTCCAAAAACGGATTTCTGATCCGAGATTTGCCGGATTTCGCGGTCGAAAGGAACGTGAAATCCGAAATTGGATTTGTGATCTTGGTAACCTTTCGCAAACGCGTGCAACATGCATGACAGCCTGAGCCTCTTTAGAAATGACATGTTTTCTACTGTTTGACAAATTATGCGATTATACCGTGCAGAATTTTGTGATCGGCAGTTCGAATAACGACGATGGAACATAAACAGCTCAAAAAAGGAGCGTGTTAAAGTTGAAAATTATCTAAAGGTTGTCGGCTCAGTTTGATCCAGTTTCGTAGCTCGGTTTTCTATGTAACACGATCGAGTGCCTATAGCGTCCACAAGCGAGTTTCTAGAAAGATAGCAGTTACTTGTCCCTTTTACTTATTTGTGTTTTTAAGCAATCTTTAGCGACAAATGGTCAGCACATGGATATTTTACTGTACCACTATGAACAATCTTCCAGTGTTTTCAGATGTTTTACGGCAAATGGCAGCAATTAGGAAACTCTACGGGAATACTTCAACTGGAAGTACAGCTGGATCATCTGACTAATTTCGAATCCACTGTGAATGGAACAGCGTAGATCACTAATCCGTTAATCTGGATTCGAATTCTTCGGATTTCAAATCCAATGTGAATCCTTTTTCAAAAAGGATTCACCAGATCAAAAATCCAAATTTGGATTTGCCGAAAGGAACGCGAAATCCGTTTTAAGATCCAAAATCCGTTTCTGGATTCAAAGAAAGGAACACACCCTTAATTGTGAATGGCGATGTATAGGTGTTCTATACGCGAAAGGTTAACTGGGAAATTGCACAACTGTAATGGTTTCTTTAAAACCCATCGCTATCCCCCTTTTCTAAAATTCCGACAAAGACAATTTATTTTCGTTCAATTTCCGACAGCGACGTGAAGCATTAATAAACACCGACACGAGACGTTTTAAAATTCAGACGAGCGACATGGGAGCCCCCCTTGGCAGGGCCTCTTTGTCGAGTATAAAAATGACAAAGAAAGGAAAATGGCGAAAGGCAAGGGCTGAGTAGAAATAAACTGTAAACAAAGAACAAAGAAACAAATTGCGATAAAATTGGAAAACTTACGTGGTACGATGACAACAGTTCAGTGATGTTGCGGTGCTGCTTGATGGCTGATGACAGATCCATCACCTGCTGTGGAGTCATCTTCACTCTTACAAGCTCCAGTGACCACAGGTGAGGAGCGCAGCTGAGATGTTTAATCAAGCTGTCGACTCCTGCACCCAGAAGAGGATTGAATGACATGTCGAGCTCCTCCAAGTTTGGTGCTTTTTTAAATACATTGCTAATGAACAACTCCACAGCAGGTGATGATGTTACATTGATACGACAGAGTGTTAATCTCTTCAGTTTGTGTGTTACTTGGATGCTTCTCAGCAGAGACTCTGTTACCTCAGCATCAAACACTTCCCAGGATTTACCCTCAACCACTATCTCGTGTGGAGCGGTGATAAACGGCATCATCTCAATCATAAGTTCCACTTCTGACCTGTTCACATACTCAGCTTGAATCCTTCGAACCCTGGAGAGACCATGACGCTTTGAACAACAGCTGCTGCTGCTCTCTTCACTTGACTCATCACCATTCATGTTTGTCTTCTTTGTTGTCTCTTGTTTACTAATAAGCGCCTTAATTATATCTTCATATTTAACAATTTTAGCTAAATAAAGGTGAGTGTTGTTTTCTTCTTTCTTTAAAAAAAAATCATCAATCCAACGCCATGTTAAGTTGCTTAAAAATTCTGATGCTTTCTTTTCTCCTACAGAGCTAACAAAAACTGCGTTTAATTGTTGTAATAAAATGATTAAATTACTATAGTCCTGCTCTGTATATTTGTAGATATTAAAAAAAACGTAGTTGGGTGTTTTTTCGGTAGTTTGAACTAATTTTTCCTGTACGATAACATTTAGCTGCTCTACATTAATTACAAGAACTCCTCCTAAAGAGGAAAGAAATGTAGGAAAGAGGTTTTTTCTTGTCTCAGCTGAGCAGTAGAAAAATAACTGATTACAAAGATTAATAAAATCTGTTTGTTCGTCTGACAAGTCCCACTGTGACGGTGTTTCGTTGTCGAATTTGAACTCTTTTAGTCCGCTCTTCATTCCAAGGTGAATCACAATCTCGCGCCCGGCTTCTTCTGACAACTGAACAGCAAATTTTAAAACCTCCATCATCTCTCGGATCTTTTCAACTGAGTCCAACTTTAAGAGGGAGTTTGTACTTTCAGCCTTTTTAGATGTCAGCTCTTCTTTCAGGAAATTCCCAGCCAGGTATTCTTGTACGGATTTGTGAATAAAGTACACGCCTTTTTCACGATTCAAACTCGCCATATTTAAAACCTGAAAAAGGCCGACTTCAATCAGCCTCTCGATCAAACTGTAGCCAGCAGGTAACTGACTAACAGGGAAATAAAGCTGGCCTTGCAAAAGGGCTTCAAAGGCCAAGCGTCCTAATGCGTGTAATTCATCGGAGTAATCTTTGGCAGAAACCGATTCTTCAGCAGACTTTTTTTCACACATGTGATCAAACATGGTCGTCATGAACTGGGCGAAGATGTCTGCGCGTTCCTTTGGTAGTTCTTCGCGTGTTGTTTTCGTCCAGAGCAAGCACAACATTAAGAGCAGTAGGGGAATTTGTGCTAGTCCACTTAGGTTGTGCTGCCGTAAGTACATAAAAAACTCTTGAATATCTTTATTATCTGTCAAAAATCTACGGGCGAACTCTACTTGGCGCTGATAATTAAAGCCGTCAATTTTGAATTGAGCATCACTAAAATTTCTTAACGTCTCAGCTTTCATTTCTCTTGAAGTAATTACAACACAACAATCTCTTAATTGGCTTTTTTTCCAGATTTTGAAAACAGGCGACTCGTTTTTTGAACTGTAAACATATTCGTCGTAGCCGTCCAAGATAAGCAAGACTTTTTCTTGATGGCGACAAACGTAATCAAACAGGTTGTGTACAGAAACTGTACCATTACTATCCAGCACTTCACAAGCCCCCAGAATGGACGGAACATCTTGGAGATTACTAACATCACGTAATCTCAGCAGAAGGACAAGATCAAATGCTCCTAATGTTTCTGAATATCTCTGCTGGGACCAGTCAAAAGTTGCTTTCTTCGTGAAAACAGTCTTGCCGATACCTAGGTGACAATAACAACAAACTGTCAAAAGATTTGTTTTACTTTTATTATGTGAAGTCACGTGAAGTGGAATCTATAATATTGAAATTTCAATTGATAATTTTCATAAAACTTGAAGAGAAATTATTTATTCTATTATTTTTTTAACGGAATTATGTTTAAACTTTTCATATCATATGCAGAGTGAGCAAGATATCGGTGGCCTTTAAAGATGTTTCCCTTCCTCTAAGGGGGCATTTTGGAATTTTTTAGCTTTGATTAGAGACGCGAGTTATATTCATCAAAAATGGTATCTCATTAATTTAATATTCAAAATTATTCATGATGAAGACAATGGAAATAAATCCTTCATAAAACTGTGAAATACCCAGACTAGCTATTTAGGGCCCAGTTGTTCAAGGCTGGGTTAAGATAACCCAGGGTTAGTGCAAAATTTGAATTCGGATATGAAAGCTCAAACACCAAATTTCAGTTTAAATCTTTTTATCTAAAATGTGATGATTAGATCATCTAAAAAGAGTAGAGAAAAATCCAAGAAAATGCTTTTGATAATTAAAAACAAAAAGAAACCCAGGTTAACAGTGGCGGATCCAGAAAAAATTTAACCCCTGAGGTTGCAAGCGCTGATCAGCCTTCAACCAACTGGGCCAAACTGCCAGTCATCAGTCGATTGTGAAGCTTTTGGTGTGATTTTATCCTTGGAAGATTTTTTTTTGGTTTTATTCTTTTCCCTCTCGGCATTAAATAAACTTGAATTTTTAGATAAAATTGAGTCACAATATTTTAACTATTATTACAACACTATTGGAGCCTAGAGGGTATGTCATGATTGCTGTAAAGCCAATAAATATATTGTTTATTATCAGACTGATTAACAGAAAAACTTTGTTTTTTACCTTTTATTTCATTTATAACAGCAACAGACCAAACGTTTCATTTGGTTTGACAGCATGCATGCACTGGTAACAATCTATACCCACTTGGAATGTACAATATGTCAGCAAACCACTCAAGAAACCTGCACATCACTAGCTGATACAATGCATTTGCTAACACCTTGTGTCGATTAATTTAATGCGAGTGGACCAATGGTTTCTGTGTTACTGTTATTGTATGTGACTTTTGCATGTACTTATATTTTATCCTCTGTCAGTTAAATTAAGACAATTAAATTTTTTACCTCATTCGCTCACTTACCTGGTTGTCCATAAACCAAAATTCGCTTGGGTGCACGACGAGGTTCTCTGTGAGCAAAAATCTCAGTGTAGTGGTCAAGCTCTTCTTGTATCACTCCCCTGGGTGTCCTGTCATCCATGACCCAAGACAAGTCTGTGTAGATCTTGTCAATATCAACAGCAGAGTTCTGGTCCCATGGAATGATTCTGACTTTACTACTGGTTTCATAAAGTGATCGCAGCTGTTTCTGGCACTCCTCAAGGCATACAGAATCTATTATCAAGAATTTTTTATCATTTCCAAGAAGAATTTTTTAATAACTGTCTATTTTTTTACAAGAGGGGTGGACAGTCAATTTGCAGAAATATCATGAATAAAATAATACAAATTAATGAAAGGAAACAGCACCAGGAATGACCCAGTGATCATTAATTTGATATTGTCCAGTGGATTTAAATCAGCAAGCAAGTCTTAGTGATCGTTCCTTTTATAATCTTTTTAGTGGGGTTTGGTGGATGACAATAGAATATACTATACCAGCGGAAAGTTTGGGAGTGGACCCCTTCCGCCACATCACTTTAATTTCAATTAAATTGGGCAATTCATAAATTAATAGAGACCTTTACACATAACTCAAAGACAACTGAAACAAAGACGAGTAGGTTTTCAAGAAGATAAGGGAATCTTGTTTCACTTAAAACAATGTCTGTCTCACCAAAATGAAGCCTTAGTTTATGTCCAACATTAAAGGGAAAACATGATGCAAGGAAGCTAAAAGGGAAAAATTGAGTGGTTTGTGTCACTCTTCAAAACAAAACTGACATTAATTAGCATAAGGAACCAAAGGCAGCATGGTGTTCAATTTAAAGTACCGTATTTCCTTGAATAATAGTGTTCCCTCGAATAATCGCCCCCGTTTGATGGAAATATTTAAAATAATCACCTCCCTCGAATAATCACCCCCCTCCCCACCCCTCTTCCCATCTTCACTTTCTTTTATCCTCTTCCTGTCAAGTTGAAGTGGAATCTGATCCAGCAAAACTGATCAGTGACAATTCAAGCTCTCAAAATTACAATCAATGAACCAAATTTGAAACACTTTAAAAGCCGGTCATTTATATTCAGTTTATTCGGACGTGATAATTTTTTTATTTAATGGGATAATAAAACAAAATATTTAGGGTACGACTTCCAGTGAGGAATATTTGAAATAATCGCCTCCCTCGAATAATTACCCCCTTTTGAGGCAAAAAAAGAAATAATTGCCCTGGTTGTTATTCGAGGAAATACAGTATTTTTGGGCAGTTTTGGTTCTTTTTGGCCAGATACTGACCCTAAAGCGGCCTTTTTCAAACGGCATTTGTCAGCAAATGTTTTTTTTGGGGGGGGGGGGGGAGGGGGGGAAGGGATTAAATATCAGACAAAAAGAGACTGCTCTCTTTGCAAAGACCTGTCTTATTGCCATATTATTTGTAAATAAAAAAAGTGCAAGAGGGCTCAGATGTGACAAACAACATTAAAAGATATTAATGTTTATATTAGTGAAACCAGTGTTCAATCATTTAATCTGGAAAAACTCCTGGATTTATAGTGTTATTACATTGATGGAATAGTACCTGGCATCTGTTTGCCTGGCTGATTCTTTGCTGTCAAGTCTGTGAAGAAAAAAAGTGTTATAAATTTGAAAACACCTCAAAACAAATTTTACTTTTGGCCTTTGTTATTTGGTATTTTAATATTAATGTATGTATTTGAGTTTCAAACAGAGAAAAACTTGAACCATTAGGGGCATTTAATAGATAGGAGGTGTTTATTCTCGTTATTTAATGAACTCAACAAAACTTATGCAGTATGCTTTTGGTGGAAAGTCACTCCATCTACTGATATTTGCAGGCCGTGGTTTGACAATCGCGTTTTCAAGGATAATATTGAACCAGCCGACATAAAAATAATTATCTGAACAGAAAATTCATCACTATTAATAATTTATTCATTATCACTAATTAGAACAGGGATGTCACAATTTACCTTTATAGTGAGGCCATTCTTTAAAAACAACTGGATTATTTAACATGTTGGACACAACAGAAGCTGCCATGATGGAAGCAAATGACTTCCAGGAGTCATCAGAAGTGTTGCTATCATCAGAAAAATGTGATATCCCTTTAACAATCACCCATTCAATGTTCATATCATGAGCTGCAGCAAACAGTCCTGTAAGTAGTAGAAAAAGAGACCAATAAAAGATGATTCTTTGCAGCCTAATTGGCTCTTAATTAAAAGCTTTGTCCAATCCTTTTTGTCAACATGAAAGGATCTAGCAAAACTGTAAATTTTTCTCTACAGTGTAATGACTAAATTTTATTGTGTTTTAATAAGCTTAATTTATGTTCCCCTGCAAAATATTTAACTTGTGAACTAGTACTTCTCCAAAATATTTTAATGTAAACACATATTGGTTGACGTATGAATTATTAATATCATAAGAGACTTGTTTGCACCCTATAATTGATCTGACAAAATTGCCAACCGTGGTCAACAAACCAATAAAGTACTGTGATTTTCCATGGTCATATAAGCTCAGTTGTTGAAAAGGACAATTTATTTAGAGTTCTGCTCTAGACCTCAAATTAAATGCTACATCAAATTGTTGTAATAGTTAAATATGTATATAATCTTACCTTCCCCTTCTGTTTCAACTGCAATCACGCGAGATTGAGACATACGGCGTTGTTTGGTGATAAATTGACTACCACTGAATATGTCACTGTCACGGTGTACCTGTACTGTTTTTTCACCTACTGGATCTTTTAATGGTGGATTCCAGCCACCAGCTGAAAACAAGATAAGGTTGCCAATATTTCTTCTTACTGGAGTTGTGAATTGTTCAGTTGAAAGTTTAGAGGATACCACTACATCTCCTCGTTTGGTGCGTTCTGGGTTTATACCCTGGCAGCTGCCAACCAAAAAAGCAGCCTTGGGTCTCAGTTGCATCACGGCATTTTTAATAACATTTTGAGAGCCACCTGGACCAGAAGAACCTTTGTGACATTTCATTAAAGCAACTTTCAGTGCCTCTTCTCCAGTTTCACCCATGGTCCCAAAGTACACGAATCCCAGATTCTGGTCATAACTTTTAAAAGAATTTTTCAAGAAAGCATAACAGGCTAAAAACTCGCAGTCTTCTACTGTCAACAAAAGAATGTCAACAGGAAGCTGGACATCACTCCAAGGGTTTGACTTGTCTGGAAGATCACTCATTTTAGGCACTTCAATACTTAGAGGGGGAGGAGGGGCATGATTTCTTGACATCTGATGATCAGGATCAGCACCTCCTTTTCTTTTAAGGTCTTGATGCTGTGCCATTGAGTCTCAGTTAAAGATTTCCCTAAAGAGTGTAAATTTAATTTAATAAGATCACCACATTACCGTAAATGACTCCAACAACTTTTTTTAATTAATAAATTACCTTTATGTCACTACAGCTTTATTTTAAGGGTCAAACCTCTTATTATATTAGTGGACACCACTGTACAGTGACCATGCAGGAGATGTGTCCACCTACAGGTAATTAAAGATTGAGATGTTTGCCTCTTTCAGTGACAAAGGTCAAATGCAGAGTTTGTAGTCCATGACCAGTTAGTGTCCACTTTTAGAAGAGGTGTCCATCCACTTCACAAAGGTCAAAATATGCAAACAGTGTTTGTAAATTCCTGGGTCCACATTAAGTCCTTGCTATGGAAAGGGGTCCATTTCACAAAGGTCAATATGCAGTGTTTGTAAGTGTCTGCAGTGACCAAGCAATTTATGAGAGATTCCCGACCATAATTCCACTCTTTAATATTAATGACTGGGGCCATGATTAAGTCTCTATGTTTAGAGGAGAGGCCAATAATTATTACTAGCAAAGGTTTGACTGTACCATGAGGTTCAAACAAATAGTGATTAAGGCAATAGAAATGTTTGGAAAGTTAACAGTTTCTGGCCTGTACCATTCTACTGACTGTGTACTGTAATCAATAGTATATCAATGAGTGCATCTAAATCAAATGTGAGGTATGGTAATACTCTAGTGATGCAAGATAGCTTTAAAGCTTACAATGTTAACTCCCTTTGCCATTTTACTGCAATCATTATCAATTTAATAAACTCAGCTAAATTACCTTCTCCTTTGAAATAGCTTCACATCATCTAACTTATTGTATGTGTTTAATATTCAACTGGCATAAATCCTGAAAATAATAAAAAGATGGTAAAGATGACATCAAAATATGAGATAATAAACCTATTTTGAAGCCATGCAAATTACTACAACAACACCATGGATTGCCCCCAGGGGAGGGAGTACTCAACAAAGTTCTATGGGAGGCTTCACCTTGATGTCCAACCCCTATAAACCCTTTGAAATACCATTCTGACAGAAAAGGTACCCCTTTCGTACACCTTCTTTTGACAAAATATGGTACGACCCCTTTCACATACCTTTTTGAGAACTTTGTATCCCTTTTTAACTGCTGATAAGGCACTTTAAGCAATTAGGTCCAATGATCCGCACAATTGGGTCTGCTTTAAAAGAATGCATAACAAAGTCAAAGCTGAAATCAAACAGGCTTTTAAATTATTTTATAAAAACAAATTTAGCGAAACTGATGGCAACCTGCATAACACGTGGCAGCTCATAAATGAGCTTACTTCTCATAAATCCGGCAGGTCAGTCTGGTAAGGAATTAAGTCTGAATGGAGTTTCTATACACTTTCGATGATCACTTCTCCACAATTGGCACGAAACTGGCTTGCGAAATACCTTTAAACAATTTTCAGGAATTTAAATATCTCCGGCCTTTAAAAAGAAAGATTCCAAATTCATCCCCACTGATAGTAATCAGGTGTTGTCTCTTTTAAAAACCTTAATAAATCTGAAGGTGCTGGTCCAGATGGAATATATAGTCAGCAGGGTTTGAGCCAGGCCGCGCCATTGCGCCAATCCCGCACTGCAATTGGAATTGTCCCTTTAAAAAACGGCCAAGGGGACAATTTGTCCCCTTCAAAATTTAGGGAAAAAACTCGACAGGAAGCACACAAAGAGATTTATTTCGGTACAGAAGTTGCAAGCTGAAACAGAACGTGGAAAGCGAGTATATTTTATCGCACCTTTAAAGTTCATTCCAAAGTTACGTTTCAGTCACGCTCTACTGCTATTTTTGTTGGAAATCTAAGACAGAGCTTCTGATTTTTCGCACGGTCACGGAGCCGCGAAATTCACAAAAACATGAAAAATACCGCGAAATTTGGTAGAAAACTTCTCAAATACATGTCTGTACAACATATTTGAAACTTATTTCAGCTATAGGGGCTATTTACTTGCCGTAAACTTGCAAATTTATCTTGGAACTTTGTCACTGAAACGTGCAAACAGATTAGGTTGCGAAAAACTGGGCACTAGCCATCATGGCTTTGCCATTGGTTCATTTCTGAAGCGTATTGTTGTTGAAAGAGCAAATGATGACCTCTGTTAGAAAAACGTTAAAAAGGCTGGTCTGATCAGCGCAAAACCGATCGATTTCTAGCGAAATTTGCCTTGAAAATAACCACAAAATCGGCCGTTTTTTACCGATTGCTTTTCGGTTAAGTTTGCCCCGAAAAGTCCCGCGAAATCGGCCGATTTTTCTGCGAATTTGTCCCTAAAAATTCCTGCGAAATTTGACTTTTTCGTCCGAGACCTATCAGAAGCCCTGCTAAGAAGGAAGGGTGTACAAATTTCTGTCCCCCTAAAAATGAAAATGTCCCCCAAAATTTTAGCCAAGGGGACAAATTGTCCCCTAGTGATCAAATCCTAGCTCAAACCCTGAGTCAGCTTATTATAGATTGTGCTGATTTAATTGCACCTCATATTATTTCAACTTCATTTAATAGTTCTTTAGCTAATGGTATATTTCCTGAGGATTGGAAGTCCGCAAGGTTTACCCCTCTATTCAAGTAAGTGGCAAAAGAAGTGACATAGACAATTATCGTGCAACATCTGTTATCTCTACAATTGCCAAAGTATTTGAAAGAATTATCTAATACCAACTCTATGCCAGTTTATCGCATCATAATATTTTGTCTAAGCACCAATCCGGATTCCATTTGCTCCATTCAACAGTTACAGCCTTATTAGAGGCCTGTAATATTGATATAGGTAACGTTAACGCTGTTGCTTTTCTTGACCAAAGAAAACATTTGACACAGTCGATCATGATATCCTAGCTATTGTCTAAATTACACCTTTATAGTATATCAGGTGTTACCCATACCGGGTAATGTTTTTCCTCCTATTTGGATAATCATACTCAGAAATGTCTTGTCTATGGTTTATGTTTCAGAATGTTGCACCCTCAAGTGTGGCATTCCCCCAAGGAACAATATTTTAGGGCCTCGACTATTTTTGCTGTATATAAATGATTTGCCCAATTGTCTGTTTCATTTTGAACAAAGAATGACTAGTATGTTGATGACCCATCTGACTTATTTGAAAGGCAATATCCACTCCATTCAGTCTTTCTTGAATGAAGACTTGCTCAACATTAATCGCTGTAGACTGTCACGGCTACATCTTGATTTTCAAATGTACCGAGGGGGGTGTCGGGGATTATAGCTCTGGTGGGGGGACGAGAAAAATAGAGGGACTGTAATAACAACACTGCAGCTCGCGTTCACGGAGCGCGTTGTACCAGCAACGCAGGCCTTTGATTGGTCATTAGACAACAGATGTTTATTTGCGTTGACAGCGGGTTTAGTTTAAGTCGCCAACACTGAAAAGTCATTGACAAGTCGATATTTCCATAAAACGTACGCTTTCATACCACAAGGCACATCTTGCGCAAAAGCACGAAGGAGTTTTGGTATTTTGATTAGAAAAAGGTTTTCTTGTATGTGTTTGCCGATTTTATTTCGAGGAATGGGCCTAGAAACATTATAAAATCACTGTTTCCCAAGGAGATATTTGTAATCACGCGTAATCGATGCTAAATGTGTCTGGCATGTTTTTCATCACTGGCGGAGTTTCTTAATTAATGAATGGTAAAAGGCGTGAAATTCCTGTCACGCCTCCTGAACGCGAGCTGCAGTGATGTTATTACATTCCCTCTATTGTTCTCGCTTCCTCCCAAACCGCCCCCGCCCCCTAAGTAGTTTTGACACTCATCTAAGATGGCATCCCGTAACGCAAAGCGCTCGCGACGATCTTACAGAAAAATAGAGGACTGTGAACAGTCTATAATCGCTGGCTTATGGCAAATAAATTAATGTTACATATGACTAAAACTGAATTCAAATTAAAAAGCTCAAGGCAAAAGCTTAATAATCTAACTTCTCTGCCTTCCTTAAATATAAATAATGTTCTGATCAAACATTCTCATTCCTCAGGCGGTGTGCGTCACGACCCACAAAGGTTCATGGGTAAAACTGTTACTGTGCCTCATTTCAATCGTGACACGGACGAGTTCGCATCTCGTAAGAGAAATGAATCAAACCCAGGGATCAAAACACTGCTGCCTTTTCCGAAAAACATTACGCAAGAGAGCGATTTCGAGAAATTTCAAGATCTCATAGTGGCCTTAGATGCTTGCTATTGGCTTCACAAGACAATTTCAAGAAGTTTATCGCGATTCGGAGACGATCGTGCGATCTAGCTGACTTTAATGACTACTAATTTCCTGCTTCTCATAAGATTTTATGTACTGTTTGGTTTATATGTATGTTTTTATCTCACAGTTAAAGAGATATGTAGTTCATACCTGGATTTGCTTAACTAAAAAAAAAATTCATTCATTAGAAGTGTTTATATATTTGATGGACTTTCTTACCCCATAAAGCAGGGGGAGCGTGCAAACAGCAAGGTGAGAAATTGTCTCTCATAACAATTTTATTTTCATCGACAAGTTTATATTATTTTGAAAACAGTGCCCGCTTGAAATCCTTATGAGCAAATAAATCTTCAATCAGGCAAGGGGAAAACGGACCGAAAAGAGCCGAACAGCTGCAGCACAATCGAATTTCACCGAAGCTACAGCCGCAGAAATAAACAGTGAAATAAACCACGATCTTGTTCAGCGGTCATTGAAGTGAGCGCAGTATATTGATTTTGTTATAAAGTAAAACCTATCCTCACAGTTTTAAAATCCTGTATGTTGTCTGGATCTTCGATAATGGTGTTGTGTTTTGGTAGCGATTTATAACAATTCATTCCCTCACGTATTAAAGTTTACACAAAGATAGCACACACCGCATGCAAATTATTTTAAAGTCACGCTTTCAGTTTCCGTGACTGGGTTATGAAAAATGTCTTGTTTCCAAAGGTTATTACAATATTCAAACTTATTTACCTTTTGTGGTTTAAAATAGAACAAAGTCTTCCTGGATTTGGTGTTACCGCTTCACGTCGGCTTCCGCTTCGGCATGTTTTCTCAGCCCGTTTCCCGGGAGTTGTGCCACTTGGCTGAGACGATGTCTTAATTCCAAGACACTTTCAACGGCTCATAACTGGAAAACTAACAGGGGTAGACCCGGTAGACCCCAAAATTGCAAAGAAGAAGGGTTGAAGTAACAAGATGGCCAAAATAATTCGATAAAACCGCTAACAGTAACCAGTAATAAATCCAAGAAGAACGGCAAAAACAACATTCAAATCCTCATGGCGGCCCGCACATGACCGAGCAATTCAAACTCGTCACAAACGCTCAAGAAAGCAAAATATTTAAAAGTAACGCAACTGCTATCAAGATAAAGTGTTCCAACAACTTTCCACGGCGGTATAGTGTCGAAATTACCAACACAAGCTTGGAATAAAGCGAAAATTTCACCACGTATACCTCTGCAAACAGCTCTTTCCGAGCGCGAAAATCACTCTACAAATGACGCATTCTGATTGGTCGAATCTCATGACGCACACCGCCTGCTCATTCCTCTAAGCCTCTTAGCATGCTTATTGATGAAAATCTAACATGCGAAAACCATGTTGACACTATAATACTCTACATTAAAGAAAATTGCGTCTGGTTACCCATCAATCATTGTTTACCCCTGCTGCCTTGCATGCTGTCTATTACGGCCGCCAATCACATTTTGACAACTGCAGCAAGCTACGGGGTAGCTCGCACGCCTATAGGGTATTGAGCACAACCTCCTCCTATAGGCCATTATAGGGAGTACCCCCCCCCCTGCCCCAAGGGGAAACTGCCCAAAATAATTATCTGGTTCAGAGATATATCATATCTACATCAAAACACACTTACAGCAGAGATCACAGAGAATGTAAACTTACTTTCAGGAGGATAACTTTAATCTTGCATTATCACTGGTGGTGACATCTTCAGAATCTTAGTAACTGGTCTACAAAACTGAAAACAATATCATGCACTTAACACCTTTTTACGTAACGGGTGATTTTAATATTTCTGATTCAACCTCAAATAACACAAGTGATCCCTGCAGTTAGTTCATCTCCTCTTGTTTTTTTTTTTGCCTTACATTTCACTACGATTCCACGATTTGACTAAAAGAGATATCAAATGGTCTTTGCGACCATAATTTGGCGGCACACTACAGCAGTGCATAAAATAATGTAGTGATAAAACTTGTCTTGCGAGCATCAAACAAAAATAACAATTTTTCCACTAGCAACAACCTTTTTTTTTTTTTTACAAGAAAATGCCTATTAATAAAAGTAATTATAACAAGCTTAAGCTTACCTTTCCCAGATGACCGCGATGTTGATTTCACTGAGTGTTCACGATCACCTCAGTGCACACGATCTGGAAGAAAGAATTTAGTTCATTAGATTGTTAGCTAGACAAAGTGTAAATGTTAACCAAAGGGAGAAAGACCTAAACATCTTTTATTTTACTTTTCTTCACAACTTACATGTAAATCAGGGAGGAAAACTTACCTTACGAACAGACTGAAACAGAACACTTCTGAAGGCTGGATATCTTCGAAAATCTTCACTTTGAATAGTTCCAGGGCCCGCTCGGTTAACCTGCAAAAATTTCCGAAAATAAGCCCCCCAAACCGGTAACGCAAAAAACCCTCCGTTAAATCGCCCCTTCAAATATAAGCCCCCCGGGGGCTTGTACTTAAAAAATTGCGCTCAAATACAAAGTAAAACGAAGCATAAACGGTAAATTTACTTCCAACTATAAGGCTAGCCCAATCGATTTTGAAACGCAAATTTCCCTCCATGCATAGATAAGCCCCTCCGAATATAAGCCCCTCCAAAAATAAGCCTCTCAAAAAGGGCTTTTGAGAAATATAAGCCCCGGGGCTTGTTTTCGGTATTTTACGGTATTTTAATTTGAGCGAAGCAGAATCCTGCAGATATTGGTGGTTGAACCTGGAAATCAGCTGGAAAATCACACGATTTAAGAAGCGCTGCAATAGTTAAACTACTTCCATTATCTTCTTTCTCTGTATTTCATTTTTAAAAATTTAGCAGTTTTGTGTATCTATTGCTAAACAAATGACGACAAGAACTGATGCACTTATGTCAAATGGAATGACTCCCGAGCGACGTTACAAACAAATGATTCTATTTACATAAAGCGTCACCACCGTTACAGTTTGTCACCCGATCGAGTTAAACAGTCCGTCAGTTTGTTAATTACTCTAATCTTTGTAAAACTATCTCACCGTAAGAGCCAATTTTTAAAGATCTCAATCCGCCCAGTTTTCAGAAGACACGACTGAGGAATGGAAAATCATGCCTTATTTTATACTGGATACTGGATACTGGCTGCCTGATTACATGAAAGACTATGAAATCCGATTGAAAGGGTACTGTAAGCTAGCCTGTATAACAAAAAAACACTCTTTGGTCTTTTACACTAAGTGGAAAGCAAGCTTATAACGAGATCATATGATGTCGAAATCTGGCAGTCTGACATGACTTCAAGAGGAGCCCTCCCGAATTGGTCAAATTATCCTCTGTGATTAAAAACTAGTAAGAATGTGTGAATGCAAAATTACAAACCTCTTTCCAATTGCAGATGATTACAGCATAAAGCTAAAAAGAAAGAGAGAAGAAAGCCACGGGTTAAGCTGTTTAAATTTACGAGGCCTGTTTACAGGAAGTTGTACTGTCTGTACTAGGTACGCATGTCGCTAAAGCGTGGAACGCGGACTTAACGTAAGATGAATAACTTTTTATCTTTGAATTAAAATGTGAAGTGACCGCAAATTGAAAATCGGGAGGTTTGATTCTCTTAGTGTATCAAAAATAGGCGCGTTGCCCTCTTGCAGATCTCTTGTTAGAGATCGCAGGAATACACAGCTGAGAAACGACTGTGGCACTCCAAATAAAAGAGCTCTAAATGGCTAAAAATAAAGTTTAAAAATCTAAAACAAACCTTTAAACTCTATGGAGGAAGTCGTAAGAGAAAACGAAGTTCAGAGCGGGTCCTTGTTCGGAGTCAAGCATCGCGATTCTTTCCTACTGAAAGAAACAATTGATTATGATTGAAAAGGATTCCGCATTCGTCGGTAGAAGGGTATTATGTTGATGTTAAGGATCCATTCGGATCTCAGAGTCACACGATTTAATTTATGAGCAATAACCAATTTAGAGTACATCCATTTAGAGTACATGTTATTACTTAATGAATATACATCTGTTTAAACACACAATGTTGGTGCTGTGTGTTCAGAAGAAGAAACAAGACACGGCGCCATCGTCAACATACCTTTACGACTTCATTGATGGGGAGACCGACTTGTTAGCAAATTCCTCAGTTTCACTTGAAGTAAATTTCAAAATTGTGAAGAGGAAACTAAAAATCGAAGAGAAAATACTGATGTGAACGATCGCTTTGGATGAAATCGAAATTGACTGAGATTTATAAGTAGTTGGGTGCGGCTGTCTACAGAGTCACTGAGCTACTCCTGAGATAATTCACTGTTGAGTGCAGCATACTACACACAAAAGTTGATCTTCAGTTTGTTTGAAACGCCTTAAACACTAAGAAGATAAAAAATCGATAACAAACCTTTATATGAAGTGCGATTATTGAGAAAACCGGCCGCGAGCCTTACAGAAAGTCTATGAACTAAAAACTAGTGCGAAATACTACTTTTTTACAGTGCTCGCTTTGCGTTATACGATACGTACTTCCTGTTTTTCAATTCATCTATTGACCATGATTGAAAGTTGTGGGCAAATAGAATCGTGTTGATTTGCGGATATAATTACGACACTTGTTATGTATATGACAAGGGAATAAAGTATTAGAATTTACGCAGAATCACGCGACTTTTATTAATACAACAAAGTAATTTAACACAAATCAATCTTTTTTGCTCCATTTTGTTATTGTTGCACTTCATTCGAACGCAGTTCATATAAAAAAAAGTGTGTTCAGATGAAAACAGAGACCTTGATTATAAAGAAGTCTAGAAAGAGGTCAAGACTTACATGACGCCGCAAACAGCGTCCAAGATGCCTTCACGAGTGGGAGATAAAAATGAACCCCGAGGTCATGGTAATTTTACCGCTCAATTTTCGCGTAGACATTTTCCAACTTGAAGCTAAGTGAAATTTTTAGTGAAGACACTAAAAGTATGAAAATTCTTTATTTGAACGGCGCGCGCAGAATCTTGTGGAATCCCATATTTTGAGCTATCTATGAGAAAACTTAATTTTGCAAAAAAAGCTGTTCAGAAAGCTCTCTCTTGACAATTTATGCAAGAGGTTCTTGAACTCCCGTCCTCGATACTTCAAACTTTCTGTGAAACGAACAGTTGACAATATTTCTTATATCAGGAAAAATGAGAAGCGGTTTTTAAATACATCTGTCGTATAATTGGTGCTGAACCTAGAAATCACGCGATTTAAGGAGCGCTGCAATAGTTGGACTGCTTCCATTATCTTCTTTCTCTGTATCAGTTTCATCTTAAGAAATTAAGCAGTTTGTCAAAAGAGCTTTATCCTCTCTTGGTTTATATCTATCACTGAACTCCTGAGGACAAGAACCGATGCGCTTATGTCAGATGGAATGACTCTCGAACGACGTTATCTAAAGCGTCAGCCCTGGGAATACACTTTAAAGAGTTTTATAATGGCCCGATCATGTTTTTTTAGACCGTTAGTTTGTTAACTACTCTTCTCTTAACAAAAATTTTGCATCTTGAACGTAATCATATTCTTAAAGATCTGAACTGACCCGCCCAGTTTTCAGAAGACATTAGAAGTTTAACCATAAACCAGGCATAAACGTAGGGAATGGCATCATACCTTGATCAGTACTTGCTTCTGGCTGCCTGATTGTATGAAAGACAATGAAATCCTAGTGAAAGTGCACTGCAAGTTAGCCTGTAACGAAAAAAACACTCTTTGATCTTTCACACTAAGTGGAAAGCAAGCTACTGACGTGATCATATGGTGTCGAAATCTCGCAGTCTGACATAACTTTCATCTAGGAGATCTTAAGAATATTTCTGAAAGGGGCAAATTTTGTCATGATGAGATACGTCAACTAAATCATAGTTATGAATAAAATTGTATTTCATGTGAGCGGCTTTCCAGTGATTTATTTCTGTTAGAGAATTTTATAGATCACTGTTGCATACTGCATGATTGTGTCATTGATTCTGCAGATGATTCTTCGATAACCACAGCCACTAGCTCATGTACTTATAGTCTGGTTATTGTCTCTAACTAAAAACCTAATAAGAATGTATAATGTAAAATTAAAAACGGGGCTCTCTCCAAGTGCAGATGATCACAGCATATCTGAACCTCAAAAGAAGAGAGGAACGTACGCGTTTAAGCTGCTTAAAAAATACGGAGCCCTTTTACAGAAAGTTGTACTGTCTGTACTGGGTACGCGGTCTCTGACATGGGTGTGGCCTAAGTCATCAGGAACGCGAAGACGCGAGATAAGATGAATAAATGCTCATCATTGAATTAAAATATGAAGTGACTGCAATTTGAAAACCGGGAGATTTGATTCTCTGAGTGTTAGGTGGAACTATGATACGCTCTTTGCTGCCCTCATGTATATTTATTTTAGACAAAATCCTCTTGCAATTCTCTGGGTGAAGATAGCATGAATACACAGCTAAGAGACGATTGCGACACTCCAAACAAAGCTGACTGTGAGTAATAGCTCTGAATGGCTGAAAATTACTAGGAAGTACAAAAATCTAAAACAAACCTTTAGTCTCTTGGAGGATGTCGTAAGAGAAACCTAAGCTCAGAGCGTGTCCTTTCTCAGAGTCAGGTAACGCGATTCTTTCCTATAAAAGGAACAACTGATTATGACTAAAATGGATTCCGCATTCCTCTATTGAAGGGCGTTGTGTTGATGTTAGGAACTAGACTATTAGGATAACCAATCTAGAGTAGATCCGTCTGTTTTGCTTTATGTTGTTATCACTTTATTTCATGTCGAACGCAGGTTACACAACGTTAGTGTTGTGGGTTCAAAAGAAAAAACAAATCAAATTAAAAGGTCAAGAAACGAAGCCATCGTCAACATACCTTGATGTCTTCACTGCTGATAGAGTGTCCGACTTGTTAGCAAATTCCTTTTGACTTGAGTTTAAGAATTTTAAAATCGTGAAAGAAGAGACTAAAAATGGAAGAGAAATTACTGATATGAACAAGAGAACTATCGACTTGAATTGAATTGATATTTGATTGATCTTTTAAAGTAGATCAGGATGTGACTGTCTAGCTACTCCTTAGATGATTCATTGTTTCGTAACACTCTGTTCATGTTTGGTCGAAATGTCTTAAACATTAACAAGATGAAAATCGTTAACAAACCTGTACATGAAGTGCGATTATTAACTTAAACGAGCTGCGAGGCAGGCAGGAAGTCTAAAAATGGAGCAGCATAATTCTTTTTAGTCTTTTTACGGTACTTGCTAGGAGTTATACACACAATACTTACTTCCTATGCTACATTTCAGTTCAGTTGATCATGACTGAAAATAGAACACTTGATATGTATATGCAAAGACAATACACTATTCGAATTAACGCAGAATCACGCGACTTTTGAGCACAATTTAGTGTAGATCAGTCACTTTTACTTTATTTTAAAATTGTTACATTTTATTCGAACGACATAAATGGATCCAGCTGTGGATCTGAGTGTTCAGACGCGAAACAGAAGCTACAAGCTTAGATTGAGTTAAAGAAGTCTTTAAAGACTTGTGTTCAGTGATTTACGAAAACGACACTTGGAATCACAACACAAAGTAGTTTTATAGTGTAGACGAGTTGTCCCTTTTCCACCGTTTTTTTCTTGTTGTATTGAAATCGAACGCAGTTCATATATTTTAAAGGACATAATATTGAGGGTCCACAATAGGTTTGGCGGGATGCGGGATTGGGCTATTTTTCGTGGTGATACTCGGGATGGGGGCTAAAAACGGAAGCGGGATGCGGAAATTTTAATAACCAGCGGGAGCGGGATTTCCTATTTTTATGGGGATGGGATGCGAGAATCGTAAGGGAAAAATAGTGGGATACGGGAATTTAGTTTTATCTTGACAAAACATTTATTAGCTTTGACTGAAAAAAAGTGGTTCTTTAGTGTGTATACCGCCTTTGTCGTCAAGCTATGAGTGTCAAAGGAAGTGAAGCCTGTCAAATTATCACGTTTGTGTGTTGTTCGTCTTTTCTGGTTTTTGCTATTTTCATCGTTTTCGTTACTTGGAAAGAGGTACCAAATCACTGGGGTTAGAAGTCACATTCATTAAGATCCTGCATTGATCTGCATTGATTCCTGTTTTGCTCACGGATTTGACCTTTTCTGCTTTTGCCTGGACGGACCTGTCGGACCTGGACGATTCTTTGGACTGAGGGTTTGTTAAGTAAGTCTGGCCACTGTATGGCCACAACAGCACTGATGGAAGTGGACAATCACCACAATGTGGTAGACATCATAAATTGTGTGGCTCTGTATTACGAAAAAGGTTCCAGTGGGAATGCGTTTCTTCCGAAAGAAATATTTATAGCTCCTGTTTCAAGGCAAGTGAAGACCTTGAAAGTCGTAAAAGAAACAGTCAAGGTGAGTTCACCTGAGTTTTAGAGTTCAAGAGAACTCAAGAGAGGTCTGAATTTCAACGACCTCAATATCCTTGAATATACAGTAACCTGGAATATCAATGGACTTTGTGCCCTGCGCTACGGTAGGGTAGGGTAGGGTAGCCACTTTGGATGGAGAAGCAAACTTCCTGCTTGGAAGGGTGTCCGCATTTGGTCGAGCTATTCGATTCAATAACAGGTTTATGTTTTCATAAAAGATACCATTTTCTCAGTCTTTACAAACTGTGTGTTTATATACCACATAAACAATTGACAGAATTGACTTCATCGCCTGATGGAAACTAGCAGCAAAGCAGTCGATTCATCGTGAGACAGACAGATAACATCAATCTACCTAACTCCAAAAATACAGGACTTAAAATATCGTAGTAAAAATGTACCGATGCGCGGACGAAAAAATAAGCAAAACAGAAAATAAAGTTGCGGTCGCGTATTGTGATGTTGAGAACCTTGACCATCAAAACTGACAATTGTTAGAAGGTAAGTCTCGTATAACGTCTATTTCAATAATCAAACAAAAAATCTCGTAACAAAATGGCGCGGGATCGGGATTCAGGCGTAAAATAGAGTGGGATGGCGGGATTCAGAAGAAAAAAGGCGGGAAAGCGGGATTTGAGAACCCCTATTGTACACCCTCAATATTGGCGTAGTGTGTTCAGAACTGGGAAAACAGAAGCCTAGATTATTAAGAAGTCTGAAAGAAGAGGTCAAGACTTGACACATGATGTCGCGAATAGCGTCCAAGACGTTCACGAGTTGGTCAATAAAAATGAACAGTTCATGTAAATTTTTTCTGCTCATTTTTCCCATGAGAAAATTTTCCAACTAGAAGCAAAGTAAAAACCCGTGAAGACACTAGAAGTAAGAGAGAAAAAACTGATGAATTGGCACCAGAGTAATATCGCGTGAACGGAAGTGGGTGGAACCTTTATCCGTCGCGTCTGGATGAAACTGATAAAACAGAATAACTCACGCGAATCTTTTCCAGAAGAGTCAGCGAAAAAGAATTAGAAACACAGCAGTTCTATGTCATGTTATCTCATTTTGCTTGGTTCACTCTACTGCCTACACTGCAGATGATAAAATTACATAATTTTCGACATCTTCCGTAAATAGCGTTCATGCTTTCACGTTCACGACTCTTTGATCTTGAAAGGTCCTTTGTTCTAAGTATGGGCGAAATATTTCTTTAGCGCCTTTATGGAGTCTTTAATGTGTACGCTAAAATCGTTAAAAGGGAATCTACGTCATTTGTGCAAACTGGATTTGACAAAACCCGAGACTGCAGAGAAAATAGAGACTGAAAATAGAAAAAATAGAAAATAGAGACTGTCCTGGTGACTTTGTACACAGAGTCAAAACTGAACGCCAGAAAAAAGAGACATCAGTGAAGCCCTTGCTTACCTGCACTTAATTTTACAAACGGACGAAAACGCGGAAAGTCTGAGTTAACCAGAAATTAAAATCACTGCCAAGTAGCAGTAAACATAAACGGTTTGATATTGCGAACAAATAAGTTAGCCAAGTTTGGAAGAAAAATACCATTACATATTTATAAAGTCATTGACGTCCTTTACCACTAAATTATCAGTAGGTAATGCCTTAAAGACTTGAAGTTGACGGAAATCATGTATAAAACAAACCTTTGTTCGGGAGCCAGAAGTGGGCGTCCGCACCAGACGATGTGAAGATGTGAAATGAACCCTGCTACGTGGCACAGATAACTGTCTTAGTTGATATGTATGACGTTATATAACGTCTGGGAGCGAGGTAACATATATATTATGGTCACGCGCCGATGGGAATAGTCGCAAAACGAGTACAATCTACAAACCTCTTTACTATGGGCAAGCCGGACGAAGCCAAACGTCCGCATTATCGCGCTTGCGTTAAAAAGATGTCACCATGCATTTAATAAACAGGTTCGGACTGTATGAAGTTTTGTAACCTCGGAATCCGAAGAGAAATGTCTGCCGTAGAAAAGTCTGCATTAGGAGAGTTTCGACTGTTTTGGTTATGGGCTCCTAATGGGACAGTTAAAGGCTATACCTTGGAACTTCGGTTAAACATTTGCGAAAGTGACTGTTCGACATTTTTTGCAGATTGACGAAGTCGCGGAAAGTTCTTCCTCTTAAATAATGTCAAACCCCCTAAATATGGACACTGAGGGAGCCATAAAAGGTGTCCGTACTAACGGGGTGTCCGTATTAAGCGGGGTTAATTTAGAGAAAATATAAGAACTTTCTTTCCCCAAGGACAAAGCATGCAAACTGTCCGTACTAACTGGGTGTCCTTCAAGCGGTGTTTGACTGTACATTGACAACACTTTTTGGGCTGTCCAGAGTACTTTTAGATATCTAGAAATGCACTTCAAGAGGCGCTATAAAATTTGTGTCTGTTCGGTCATCCTAGGGGAACGTGAGTCTTTGCGAAGTTACGAGGGATTCAGTATTATTTTCCCGAAAACTTGAGATGCAATTTAACGTTTTGCGAAGGGAAGAATTTTACTTCATCACATTTCTGAATCCGAGAGTTGAGGTTTCCTTTTTTGAACGAAAAATAGCTTAACCTGGACAGTGAAATGTGAAAAATTAAACTTTACAAAGTCTTAGGGAATCTACTACATAAGCTTCGAAAACTGTACTCGAATGGAACGGTCATCTAGACATTTTTAGTTGTCCTCAAGTAATAGACCATTCGAGGAAATATTTGCTTCTCCAAGCAGATATTTTACAGAAAACAGTTGTTGGGTGCCCCTGCTTATTGAAGTTCTTCAGCACATTGAATTATCCTCTAACAGATCGGATACACCCTCCGTGGTTTTGTTCAACATCCTTCAGTTAGGTAGTCTTGATCGCAGTCTGTTTTGTCTCGTCACGGCTGTAGGGTAGCCTGCGAACGCAGACGTGTTTCCGGTCTTCGCTTCTCTCCACCCGAAAAGCAGGCTGTCCGAAAAACAGAAAAGTAAAAGTCAGAACTTACAGAAAAAAGAACTCTAAGAAAGTGTCTGTCAGCCTCCTCACGGTCAACGGCGGAATATACCATAGAACGTAGGATCTAGAGAAGACCTGATCAGCAAAAACATACAAAGTAGACGCGTCGAATTCTGCAAAGCTGATCGTACTACTTGAAAATTAGCTTTGCAAGACAGCAACACGACACCGAAAGAACCTCAAAACAGAGCAGGGTTGCGGCCGTAGACAGCTGTTTCCCGGCCATTACTGTGGCTCCTGTTACGCCGTACTGATGAGCCAAGAGAAATGTCTGCAGTAGAAAAGTAAGCATAAGGAGAGTTTCGACTGTATTGGTTATGGGCTCCTGAATGGACAGGAGGGTATAAGGTGGAACTTCGGTTAGTTTCAGAGCAAGCCTAAAATTTGCGAATAGTTAACGACATTTTTTGCGGGTTGACGAAGTAGCGGAAAGTTTCTCCTCCCGACCTACTAACCACAAAAAAAGAACTTTAAGAACACGCTGACTGCCTGTTACTATCAAGGAAGCCAGTCCCTCAGAACATAGGCATATGACGGAGTGCCCCTCCCCGGTTACTTTGAGCCTCTGTTCAGTTAGTTAACGCCGGCTGTCTTCGATTTTCAAGATAGCTAGTTAGTAATACTACAGTAGCCTTGCTGATTACGTTGAGTCGTCTTCTGGCATAAGTTTAATAAACAATTATCCTGAAAGGAAAACTTAACTTACGACAAGCTGTTAGTTATAACAAAAGGTCATATCATACATAATGCAGTAGATTGTTTAGTGGCGGATCCAGGGGAGGCAGCCGGGGGGCCCGCCCCCCTTATATTTAGACCAAACTGAGGCCCGAAGGGCCGAAAAAATGTTTTTTGGAGACCGCGCCCCTCCCCCTCTATTAAAGGGTCTGGATTACCGGCCTCCCTCCCCTTTTGAGCGACGCACGTCAAGTGGAAGTGAGCCCTTTTTCCTTTTTTAAAATATTATTAAATAAATATTATTAACATATGCCTTGACGCTACAAAATTTGTATTGCTAAGTGTCTTTACTCTGATGGAGACAATCTGCTAAACAATTTGATCAAAATCACGGCCAAAGATTGCAAAACGTCCACTTCCGGTTGACGCGCGTCGCTCAAAAACATCGTTGTTTAAACTCCCTGTTATTATCCCACATCAAGAGATCATAATAGTCCTATTATGGCTCTTGCCCGCACATATTACGTCGTCGTTTTCCAAAATCGCCGATTTTATCTGGAAAGAAAAAGAGCATTTTGAATAGCCGGGTTTGCGGCCTCTCCGGAGAACAATGATCTGTTTCTAAATAAAACAGGTAAGTGTGGACTGGGGCCAAAAAAAAGGTCAAAGCTCCCTTCTAGAAAAACCATGTTATTTCAGGCGAAAACAAAACAAATCGCTTTGCAGAACAACAGAGTTTTTGTCTCCAAAACTTTTAATAAATATTATCTCAATAATAAATCTAAATATTAATAAATACAGTCGGAAATGAAAAGTGCGGTTGCTTTTCACGCAGTGACGGACCAGACGTCCCATACGAGGCACGTAATAGTGGGATTTGTGGCTGGGGGGTGTCGGTTGATAAACCATAACCACCACGATTCGGAACGTCTGGAATTGTACTTTGGTGTTGCAATCCATGGAGTGGTGGTCTTGGCGTTTCTTGGATTCTTGGCGGGTGAGTGATTGTAGACACACCCAAACCTCTAAGATTAGAAACCGATGGAATTGTAGTTTGTGGTTGAAACCCATGTAGTGGCCTTCCCAGCATTCCATGAGGGGACCAAAATTCCTGCATTTCTGGCGGATGTGTGACGGTAGACAAAAGGACCTCCCAGGGGCAAAGATGGCAGATGGGGCGCTGTGATAACAGGTGATGTTATAAGGGGAGGAGTATTGCTGTGGATTAACATTAAAAAGGGGGTATCCACCGAAGGGTGCCATGTCGTAGTTGAATTTATGCACGGCAGAAGAAAACAGGCCCATCAGCTGCAGATGGAAAAAGGCAGAAATTAGGATTGCACAAAAAACGTAATGATACTGCAGTGAGAGGGATCTGAAGGGCTAAAATGAGAATTGAGATTTGACAATTTCTGGCCTGAAAAAACGGGATTGAGCTTTTATTTTTTATTATTTGTTGGTCCATTATGAATAACATTTGAGGCAAACTTTAAATGGGACAGTAAGATTTGACCAAATGTAAGGCTGGACAATGGGATTTGTAACCCCCGCCCCCTCCCCTACCTTTTTCAGGTTCTTATAGGTAATGAGTGGAGTGTTGTTCGTTGACTCACTGGAGTGGTGTTTAAATCAGTCAGAATTCAGCTACGGGATGGCGGGGTACAAAAGATAACTGGAAACCTTACCAGCACGATATAGAGGCACTTGAACTGGCTTTACGGTTTCTGGACCGTGAAAACGAGATGGTGCGTCGTGAGTACTGGGGGCGTCGTAAGTACTGAGGCGAGTGTTTCTCCGCATCTCTGCCATAGCCTGCTAATAATCAAGCCAAAAGAAAATTATTCACTTTGTTGTGAAAAGGAGAATTTCTTCTTCCCTAAACCACCTTAGACGCGTGATCTTCTCTGAGTGGCCAGATCATCTTCTCGCCGATTACTCAGCTACTTGTATCGTAATTTACAACAATATCATTTTCATCTAGCCTCCTACACGAACATACGTTTGGCTCGTCATGCAACAGTCCTTCCAAACTGAGATGAAGTGTTGCGCGACGTACGAAAATACGTCCGGGTAGGGAGCTAATAACTATCGTGTACCATATAAGGGTTTTTACTTTCTGGACGATTAGGAATATATGATCAACAAAGAAGTGGCCCTTACGTCAAGAAAGCTATGTAAGTAAAGCTGTAGTCTAAAAAAAAACGTGCAGCACCTATGAAATTCAGGATGTGCAGTGCTCGGTTTTTTCTGCAGAAACTAAGATTCCTTGTAAGGACACAAGTATGTCGCCCTGGGCTAACGGGCTCTGCTAGAGAACAGATATGAAGAGAACTTTAGATCTTAAACGACAAATTTTAAAACTAAAACGCTTATGCAGCAAATCCCTGTTAGGGTACGTCCGCCGGCGTTTGTGGAATAACTATCTGACCGTGAAGCCAAAAAGAGCAGGACACTAGCGCAAAATGATCAGCTTAAGTGAAACCTGACGGTCAAACCGATCTCTCTGGAGCCCTTTCTCACTTAGTGTCAATCATTCTCCGTTTCGTTACGGGTGTAAGGAGGAAACGCATAGTTATTATACTCATACAGACCAGCGAAGCTGGATATCTCTGCCATCAATAATATTGTAACAAATTAGGGGACTAATCTATAAAGCCATACTCCTAACCTCTTTCTAGTAAATATATCCAACGAAGGTTTCGTGAACCCAGCTTCTTTTCCTGATTAGCGGACAAACACTGGGGCACGGGCCGTTCCCGGATCTCAGTCTGTGGCCAGTCGTCTTCTGTGAAGAATACAAAAAAACGAAGGTTTTATCTCGCAGAAGCTTCAGTTCAAACCTTTATACAGTTTATACTTAAATAAGTAAAGAAATTGCTTTTCAACATGTTGACATATCAAAATGTTACGGCCTATGTTTGGGAGATAACCAGCTAACGTTATATATTTAGCAGCAGCCTATATATTGCATTGATCTGACCGACCCCATAACCCCATTTCATAATATCGCTTAACTTGTTCCTGACTAATCAATGATTGTAATAATATCCTTTCAACTGTCTTCACTGTGTCTTACAACCTCAAAGCCCACCTAAGTTAAATGACGATCCTGTCAACAAGTTTGAGGTCTCTGATTCACAAAGGCCGGCATCCTCGGTGAAGATGATTCCTGACTAACGCCCTTCATTACAAACGTCAGAGTTCAACGTTGAGTTGTCCACTTTGCAACCCAGCGAAGCTCGACAACTTTCCTAACAAATAGTTGGTTACCGAATAAAATACTTATTCTTGGAGCTGCTTTCAGTAAAGATGAGCCATAAACACTGTTGTTTAATAATAGTATAAATATCCAAGAAAGGCTTCGAGGTTGCGGCCTTATTACCTCCTTCACGAACCAACTCTTCAACTCGGGTTCGTCCAGTGTAACTTTAGACAAGTCAGAACCAACAAGGAGCTAAAGATCGCTACCCAAGGGTCCGCCAGTGTTAGAGATGGTCGACGGGGCTGATGATGATTGTGGAGATCAGGGAAGGAGCCGTGAATGCTGTTAATAAGAACGAAGAGGGGCGTATCCCCTGATGGGTGCCAGACCATGGCTGAATCCATAAGCTACAGAAGCAGCAGCTGCTGATAAAACCAAACCGGCTGCAGAGAGAAAAGGTTAGAATAAAAATCATAAAAGTAAACATGGCGTTATAGCGAAAGCCACTGATTTTAGACGATACTGCTGCCCGGTTGGATAAGCGCCGGTATGCCAAGCAGGAGGTCGAGGGTTCAAATCCTGGTCAAACCAACACTCGGGGTCTTAAAATAACTAAGGAGACCCTGTTGCTTTTGCAATGACATCTGCAAACCGCTAGACTTTCTAGTCTTCTCGCATGGGAAAGATAAACCGTAGACCCCGTTTCGCAACCTTGCATATTAAGTGGGATGTTAAAGAAGCCACACATTATTCGTAAAATGTGGTGGGAGTAGTACCCGATGTAGAGGTCTATCTTAAATTCGCATTCACATTTGGGGGCATTCATAACCAAGAGAATTGTTCTCTTGTCATGAACTCATCACCTCATTAATTGTAAACTGCACCATAAGCAATTTGTCAAAAGTCCCCCAACCAGTGTTGTAATTTATCCCTGAAAAGCCCTGAGGGAAGTAGATAATAATATATTTACAATTTGGTATGGTCTTTGAATACGCAAAGTTTTCGTCTTCACCAATGTGATGCGTCTCCGTCTTATCAAGGAGTAATAATCACATATCTACCCCGGAAAATTTACTCAACAGACCAGGAGAAGGGTGCATGTAAGGGACCTTTGCTCTAAGATCTCCTGATTTTCTTTTATTAATATACGTTTTATGTGGAGTCTTGTACAATGGTGAAAAATTGCAAATAATTCTTCCTCAGTTTCTTTCAAGAACGATGGGCCTCCGTTCCAGTTGTAATAGTCTCATGGTTCTTGAACAAACACGTTTTTATCCACCGGGTCGAACAGGACAAAATACACCTGTAATGCTGCGTATTGTTGTCCTACGTATGGATCTAATTAACGTAACGTTATGACATTTAGAGTACCTTCAGTCATCTGCTCTGCTTTATGATAATTTCTTTTCACCGCTCTTCTTTCGCTGACGTCCTTTGTCACGTAGATCTGAAAAAATTTCAGTCCATCACTAACTACTACCCGCCGTTAAATAAAACGATCAACAATGAAACCCAAAGGGAGTTTTCAGCCTAAAGACGGATAATCCGTCTGGTATGTTTACTGTCTTAATGTACAAGTAAATTCGTGACGGATATACATTTTAAATTTGCCCTGTTACAGATTCACATAAGACGGATGAACCGTGCCGTCGAAGTTGTGGCGCGGTTACCATTCCATCTCTTACTTATCGAAAAGCTTTGAATGAAATCAGATGAAACGCATTTCCTGCGCATAACAATGTTAGGCGCACGCAAAACAAAGTAAACACTTTAAAAATGTCCCGGAGTATACTTGTACAAAGACAACACTTGTTACGCTAGGTTTAAAGTTGTCACTACAAAAAGGATGTTATAAACTCCACAATATAAGCTCGCTTTACCTCTACTACACGGGGAGAGGGAAAGAAGCGGTAAGGCATCCCCACTCCATCCCCCCTCAGTTTCCATCCCCTCCCTTCACAGGGAACCACTCTACCAGAAAGTGGACACGTTTTCCTGTTCGTTTTCCTTAGTAGCGGTGTAAATGAAAACACGTGACATGTTTTTTTTGGTTAATTTCCACATCCTTCCATTTACACCACCAAAGAATTGATAGTGTAAATGGTCTTGAGTTCTACATGAGTTAAAAGCTTTGAAACCTGAAATGTTAAAAAATGAGTATTCAAATAAGACGTTTGAAATTCTCACCTGTAATATGATTTACAACACTTCAGTTAACCTTCCGGTTTAGAACAGCTACAACAAAATTCTTCCGCTAAATCTTTCCGATTCACTAAATCATGACAGAGGGCATCATATAAACAACGGTAAGTAGCATCGGAACCCTTTTTTTGTTTCCACTTCATCAGCATTGCAAATGCTTTCTCAGACCATTCTTCGTTGTCCTTGTGAAGTGCTTCTAATTCTGAGGATTCAAGTTTTAGCCGACGCCCAAGCGGTTTCCACTTTTCAATTTTCACTGACAGGCGTTCCAGATCTTCGTCCGTTGGAACGCCCTCCTTGACTGCAGCCCCAAGAAATCGCATGAAAGTAAAAATGAGAGGAAAAGTATAAAAAGCATGAAATTTTGAGTTTTGAGCTATTTTGAAAAAATAGCTCATATGTCAGTGGTATGAACGTATGTATCTTTGTGGCTTTGTGGCTTTGTGGCTTTGTCTGTTCGGATGTGGGTTGCAGGGGCCAATAAGGTTGGAGGTACTGCGAGTTGATGCAGGTCTTCATACGTTCAAGTCACTATTGTTACTGTGAAAAACCAATCTGCACGAAAGGGGGCAAAGTCCAACACTTTCACGTGCCAGCTGTATGACTGTACATCTCGTGCAGATTGGTTTTTCACAGTGATATTTAATGTACTTTAACAATTTCGCTTAACTTGCACCAGATGTATTATGGAAAGACAGAGGACAGTGAATGTATAGCATGAGGATCGAGTCAGCTGAGCGTTTCGCGTATTCATTCATGTACAGCAATACCCAATTTCGCACAACCTGTCTATAATAACATTTAGGACGAAAAAGGTTGATTCATTATTCTTGGTACGGTTACACTAAAGAATTCAAAATAGCGTATGCACGTTAAACGTGCCTATGTTTTTCTTGCGAAGGAATCTCATTGATTTGTAGGGGGTCTTTTTTTAGTTTATTAGAGCAAGGGCCTGATTACATGATCCGGGCTCGGACCCTTTGTCAAGTTGCCGAGTAGCCTCCCCGCAGACGTCCTTTGGGGTTCGTTTGTCACGCATTCATTTCAGAAATGAATGCGTGACAAACGAACCCCAAAGGACGTCTGCGGGGAGGCTAGTTGCCGAGCTATCTCTATGGTCATGTAATCACAAAGTTGAACAACCCTGCCAACCCTGGGAACGAGTTTGAAAGTTGAATTTAGGGTGCCGAGATCTCGGCAAAACGGCAAAACGGGCCAGCCCGGCTCACGTATTTGGCCCTAAATACTGCGTATTTAAATAAATGGCAAAGGCATACTTGCTTTCCATTGTGACGAATTGTCTGGAAATTTCGATCGAGACACTCGTTCCGAGTGGAATTTTTTCTCTGGAATTGGTTCCCTTTGACCCGTTGATCCGGTCAGACGGCAACGTACCGCGCGGTTCCTTTACATAAATTCTTGTTTTCATTCACACACACACGAAGAAGTAACCAAAACTTTGCTCGAAATTTTAATGGAAGTCTTCAATGAAACCGCCGGAAAATTTCTTTGGATCGAGTAATCGTTCCATTTTCCGTTGGTTAGTCGCACCGGTCGGTTTAGAATAAATGGGAAGCACCCTAGCCCTACTAGCTACTGTAAGCATTTCTGTTCAGCAATTTCTCTACTTCCTCAATTCTATTTTTCGCTCCTATATTCCTCTTTTTTGAATTCTACTAAGTTCCTGTTACTCGTCAGTTTGATTTTACTTTTTTGCCCACTATACTACTTGTGACTAAGCAAGAAGGGAAAAACAAATAAATTACTCGGCCTGTCGGAAATACGTCTACTTCGGAAATAAGTAAAGCCGTTAATTGTTATGAAATAATAAACAATTGCTAGATGAGATCTGACAATGATATGAAGAATTATTGAGGTGAATATTCCAAGTTTGGTCAGCATGAGCAAGTTACGAAAAATTAAACCTTGAATCACAACAATCAAAACGAAACTATTACAATCAAAACATCTTTAATTGACCAACTGTTTTTCTGGGAATGATTATAAACTGCACAGAACCAGTTGCTTAAGTTCCAATACTAAAATATCGGATGCTACTATGATGGGGAACCGGGTGAAGGGTGCGGGGAACGGGAAACGGGGAACAGGGAGCGAGTCACGGGGAAAGGGAAAATGAAAAATGGGAACAAAACAGACAATTGGCAATGAAAAAGTACTGATAGGGCTACGGTTCCAACCTCGTTCCCAGAGTTCTCTCCTACCCTTCCCTACAGACTCTCGAGGGGTAGGAGAGAGAACATGGGAACGAGGTTGCTAGGGTTCAAGTTAGGTTTTGATCCCGTTTTTCATTTTCCCGTTCCCCGTTCCCCGTTCCCCGTTTTAGTAACATCCCTAAAAAAATCCTACCTTGATAACCTTCTTTGTCAGGAAACTGGCGAATGGAAGTGGGCAACCTTTTCTGAGATACAGTACGTGTTTCCACCTCTTCTTCGGAAGTATCTACTTAAATAAAATTATGACAACAATGTTTCTATTCGCCATTTTAGAAACAGAGCCCGTTTCTCGAAAGGCTAGTTGGCTTAACGGGCCCAAAGGCAAATTTTTAAATAACAATCTGTTGAATAGTAGAGGACAAACCAGTCAATTTTGTTTCGTTAAGTGATTGTTTCATTTTCAAAATTATTCAACCTTTGATCTTGAATATAAATAATGCAAATATGGCAAACATTAAACATCTTTTTGGGCTCGTAAAGTTACCAGGACTTTCGAGAAACAGGTCCCTGGGCCGAGTTACCTAGTGCAAAAGATCTCTGGGATCGTTATTGGTGACGTGCTGGTCAGCTATTGGCCAGTTTTGTTCCCCTGTCCCTAGTAACAGTCCCAGAAGTCTTTGCAAAACTTAACTCGTCCCAGTTTCCTTCTCGTGGCATGAACTTTTCTGCAACGCAAATACAATTTAACTATAGATGTAATGAATTTCGGCTCACAACAAGGTCACGTCAACATATGTTGTAAGCCGATGTTGCGGCGATATTGTGACTACTTTGATTGACGGGGTTTTTTGCAAGGTAAATTCTGCCACCTCGGATCGCCTCCAGTTGCTATCGATAAGGAGCGATACGAGGTGGCTGTAACCCAACCCAAACTTGAAAGAAACAGTTTTGACAGTCCTATCAATACTGGCACAACATTTCATTTTAATACTGCAAGTACAGAAAGGCCAAGACTTTAAGTGGAACACTGGGCGCAATCTTAATTGACATGCGCAATGGCTAAATAGGATCGAGTGTCCATCCCTACTACTGTATTCTTGCAATATTAGGTGAAATAGTGGAATCTACCTCTATTGACAAACTACGGCCATGATACTGGGTAATAACAAGACGCAAACTCAAATAATTTAAGACTTTGAAATTTTAGAGAAACCTTTTTTTATCATTATAAGCCCCACCTTTGATCGAGGAATCCTCGCTGCCGCTCGGGAACCACCTTTTGAGTTCAGGAAGCGGAAGAATTTCATCCAAATGGCTCTCTAAACAGTACTCGCAAGATCCATCTGGCGCAACGGTCAGAAGACACAAACAGCGCTCGTCGTGGCAAGGGAATTGGTCATGATTAGCACATCGTTTTTCCACTTTCAGGCAATAAGGACACTTAACACACAGTTTGTAAGCTACATTTTTAAGCCAGGGAAGTGCCTCTGGCAGATTTTGCATCATCTCATTCAAAAATGTTCGTACCAGAAACGGTACTTCTTTGGCTGATACCGGCTCACATGAGGACCCATCATTTCGTTTTATTTGCTTCAAAACGACCTTGACGAATCTTTTCTTGCACACAAGCATCATGTGGTGAGTGAGCTCCTTCCCAATGAGAAACATAGATGCCCCATCGTACAATTTAGGGGGTCTCTTGAATCCACTCGTAGAGCACCATTTGGTGCATCGTGACACAAGCTGTAAATAGAGACCATGAGGCACGTAGCCCATTTGCTGAAAGTCAAGGTACAGTGGACATGGATCTCCAGGCGATAGTTCCTTTATCCACACGTTGTCAGGAGGTGACCTTAGTTGGCATGGTACAAAATATTTTTCTTCTGTTGGTGAGAGGGCAAATTGCACGATCAATCCAAACTTCATCATCATTTTAAGAATATCCTCCTTGGCTACTCCTTGCTGACAAAACTCGGAAAACACGTGTTCAACAAGTTCCATGTTAAGAACACCTGTTTTCTCCATTTCTTTCCACAATGTACAATGCCTTGGTTCCTGAAAAATAATGACAATGAAAAATAAAACACACATGTGAGGCAATGGTAATGACAAGGGAGGATACACAAGAGAAGAAAGCGTTTTCTGGCAACATGATATAGTGAAACCTGCATTAAGCGGACACTCTTGGGGAATGGTATAGTGTCCGCTTTATACAGGTTTCGGTAGAGAATGTCATGTTAGGAGTTAAATACCATTCAAATGAATGGTGGAAACGTTTGGAATACTCCTAGAGACTCGGAGTATGACAATATATGTTTGCATTAATTTCTTATCTGAGCGGACCAATTAATCAAAATACTTTAAAAGAAGATTGTACCTCAAATTTTAGGGGATCAAATGAGTAAAATAAGATCTGTACAAACAAAACAAAATGAGAAAACAGTACTGTAAAAGACTTTGCCTACTTTCCGCTTAATAGAGGGTGTCCGCTTAATTCATGCTTTTAGGTCCAGGGCACCAGGTAGGGCCGCTAATAGTAGAATCAATGGAATCAGTCAGTCCAGCACTAACAGAAAGCAATCAACAAAAAGCAATACGCAAAACACACTAGGACAAAACATAGGCAAAACACACTAGGACTAGTCAGATCGTATTTTAAGTCAGAGCCACACTGTAGTTTGAGGGTGTGGAAATGCAACTGACGTTTTCTTCTTACCATGCCATCAAAACAGCGAACAGTTATGAGTTGCTTGAACAGCTTAATAAGCCATTCAGCCTGAAGTATAACTGTGTTGCCGTGTTTGACAATCACGCCGAGGTCATGATAGAAATTCAACATTGTGGCAACCTCATCCTTGTTTTCAATGAAGCAATGTTTCTGGATAATGGTCTGAAGTTGTTCCATGTTTAAATGGTACACTTTCTTGGCAACCAAAGCTTTGACAACCTTCTCGAAGTTGAACCATCTGAAAGGGAAAGTGGTTTAAAGGGAAAGTGGTTTTTAAACTTTATAAGGCATAATAAGGTAAATGGAACGCAGAATAGCTGTTTTAATAAGTACAATAATTAAAATTACATATAATTCTTAAACTCATCTTTTAATAAATCAACAACGAAACAAGTAAAGGTATTCATCTTTTTATTTGAAAAAAAAATTCTACAAGTGCGTTCTCCTTGAATTAAGACGAATTTGACAGGCCCTGTCAAATGAAGCACCTCCACATTGACCGTACTCCACATGAATCTCGGCTACATGTCGTGCTTTATGGACTTTTCGATGTTTTTTTATATTATTATTTGTTGCACGCTTCCTTGTGTTTCACAAATCACTGACAAGCAAAAGCAAAACATCGTGGTACAACACTATCTTTTTTTAGGCATCAGTTGTTGATCTGTGCCGCACTTCAGAAAACATCAAACTGCGACAATTATGTAAGAAACGCTTGAATATTAAAATTTTCCAGGAACGATATCATTTGATGTTCCTACAAGAAAATTACATTTAATACCCTGTACAGACTGATCCTAGGCTACAATGTTTGATGAAATTGACTAGACTTAACAGTATTTGATTATTTTGTTTGTTCAATTCCTTACGTGGAAAAAGCGTAGGGGAAGGCTCGTCCCAAATATTAAGGACTACAATGGACCAAGTACAAAAATCTTCTAATGTAGTATAGTTGTATAAACGACGAGGGGAGTCAAATTTCAGGAAATACGCTTTAAATCCCACCTGCCCTCCTTACACCATAAAAAAATAACCAGACCCTTACTATTAACTATCTCATATAACAGAAATTTACGGTAACTTCGTTTTAGTTTATTTTTAAAAGACCTCCACAGGTTCCAGTTACACCAACACATGATAGGTATTAGCGTTATCTTGGAGATCATAACATAGCAACAACCCACACTAGGGACTGCAGCCATCCCCTCCGCATGTAAAACAATGAGACCCTCAGTTTTGGTGCGAGTTTACTTCTACGTCTAACCACTTAAACATCTGTTATCAGAGGTCTATCACTTTCAGTCAATATATCGTTATACATTAGAGTTATAATAACCTTAAAGTTATAATAACCTTTTTTTCAGAATTCTCCACTAAAAACTCACCGAATTGGTATCTCCTCTCCCATGTATGGTTCTTGTTTCAAAACTTCAATCATGCGTTTCTGGAGCGCTCTAACTCCCCTATCAGACGATCCTTGAGTATTGTCAACCGAGAAGATAGGGCGGATTACATTTTGACTGTTTTCAAATATTTCCCTCTTAATCTGCGACTCGATCTTGTCGATGTCTTCTTGATGTTGTTTAAAATTATCCGCATGTGTTCCTACAATGAACACTGGAGGGCGCCAGTGGGGCTGATCTTTCACTGCCTTTTCTGATTCTGATGAACAAATGCTGCTGACTGAAACCAGCCAAGACAACAAATTTTCCATATTCGTTTCCTTATTTGGGTTACCGAGAGGAATTTTCCGATCTCCCTGTTTAAAGCAAGGTTGAGCTAGGTCGTTTAATCCTTTGCTGAGATCGTAAACCAACATGTAAACTGCTCGTGGCGATAAAAAAACTGGGTAAGACGCATAGTACAGCTGTTGACCAGCAAAGTCCCACAGATCAAGGATCATGTGATGTTCAACTGCTGTTGCATCAGTCTGAAGGTTTAGACCTTTCAAAATTTGATCAAGATAATCCGTAAATTCTTCTGGGGGCAGAGTAGCGTCGATGTTTAATTCAACGGCTGGGGCTGCTGTCTTTGTCTCTTTTCTCGCTTTCCTGGATGTGTCCTAAATTGTTTAAAGTGTTTAAATTGGTTAACATGTACCTTTTGGACAATTATAACAAAATATGTACTAAGGGGAGTTTTACAAGCGACGGTCCTTTCATTCAGTTTGTCTCTCTCAGAATAAAAGATCGATATTCTGTATTATCGTGCGTGTATATTGATACACGAGATATTTCAACATAATATCTGTTAGTACCAAACTGTACTGCAACTGTGTTCCGAAGTGAATCTTTCCCTGATAACGGCAGCCTTTCCAGTTTTTAAACATGTTTATAATTTCAAGACACACTTCGAGAGATCACGCCAGATGGACAACTGGAAATAAGCAAAGCGCGAGGTACCCTTGGTAAGGTAACAATGGTAGACGAAGAGTTAAAACTATGTGAAGGTTACACACTGTAATTCATTATACTACTCATTACAGTAAATACACAAGGAATATAAAGCTCTGAATAAGCAAAAAATAACCATTGGGGGTGGAGCACTGACCTGTAATGTTAATAGATAAGCACAAGATCCTCTCTTAATAGACATTAATTTGAAAATGGTTAGCTCCTATTTATAGCCACCAAACTTTCCATAATAACACGTCAAAATTTAAAGTCAAGTGTTAGATAAGAAGTTAGCGAGTTGCTTTTAAGGCACTTGCTTTGTAAATACACCTGGGTACATATTTGTACTTGTAAAAACACGACGTTTATTGTACAGCAGGCTATAACCGAATAAAATTCATGTGCTTGGAGTTAGCCAGAAAAAAATAACACTATTACCCAAAATCTTTAACGTACACTATACGTAGGCTCATTAAGTTTTTGCTTTAAAGAAAAGTCACATTCCCGGCCACACAACACTTTGTTTTTCCCCTTCTTTTACTCCAAGATGAAAGAAAGTTTTCAGGAGATAGTTTCTTAAGAGACGACTCACAATCATTACAATTCCCACTTTCCTTTCGCCTTACTGTCCTGGAACAGTGAGGGCGCCTTGGTACAATAAAGCCTAATCTGCAATGATCAAACCTATAAGTCAGAAGAGGAGAGAGACTGTCCTACTGAATACCTGTTTTCGAAAAACATCGCAAAAAAGAGAAAGAAAAACAGAAAACTGGATCTGCAACAACGCTAAATATTTCTTTTCCTTTTACATTCTAGTTAGCTAACGACGTACTGTTATTTAGTGTAGTAATCATATTTTCCGTTATCTTCTGATAAAGGCTAAGCCAAATTGAAAATTGAAACCCGGGCTGGTGTGTGTAAAAACTTCCCTTTCTTGAATTCTTTTGACGGAAGTTCATAATGAATTAAGGTTTAGAGAATTTTAGGCTACAACCAGAGAAACGTTATATTTACCTGATTCATCTGGGAGTTAACCACTGGCGGTTTTGACAATCGAGGTTCTCCAGGAGAGTTAAGACCAGACTACAAGTTTTGATAAAAATAAATACATTAGTCGTTTCAGGTTGACAACAGTGAATCACCATATAAACTTAACAGATTACTGACAAATTGATTTTTCACATACATGTATACATATGTTGTGGTTCAAATTTATCCTTGGTTTAAATTTGATTCCCTTTGTCTTTGGGTATGGTAATGTATGATAATGAGTTTAAAACAAAGTTTAAATCAAGGATAAAAGTTGAACCACAACGTATATAAACGATCCGATAATAGTGTCTGGTGATTTGCTATTCTAGTCCACAACAGGTTATTTGCACTTGGATGAAGATAACCAAGCAAGTGAATTTTCAGCCTGTGTAGCTGGCAGGATTGTTATGCCCGGGGCACTTTCTTGCTGCCACGTAGAAGCTCGTGGAAGACGCCTCGAGGGAAAATCCAAACCTTCTAGCGACTTCGTCGCCAAAAAACTACAACACTCGACAGCTACGTAGACCAGTGAAATTTTTATCATGTAGTCTGTTAAGGTATGAAGAATTTCTTATTGTTGTTGCTGATTTTTTTTTTTGTGCCTTCCTGGTTTGATTCGTTCGTATTTTAATTTAGGGTTGTTTTTTGGTCACTAACCTGACCCATTTTTGTCTGTTTGTTTGTATCTTCATTAGGATAATCCAGCTTTGAGTTTTTTGCTTTTTGTTTTTTTCCTTCTTTCTCGTAGTCGTCGTCGCAGTCCTCTTCATCATCTTCTTCTTTGTCTTTACCTCGTTCCTGTATTTCTTTAGCCACCATTTTTGCAAGATCCAAGGCAAATTGAGACACACTTAGCTTTTTATCGGTGCGTTTCCAGTTCTTTACTTGATCGACGTCGACTTCGAATTTTGATGGATCAACTTCAATTCCATCAGTGCTGTCTTCCTCAGGGTCAAATGGTAGATCTAAGAACGATTTTTTTAAGCTTGTCTTGCCTGCTCGATCTTGACCGATCAGCATGATTCGAGCACGGTACACTTTTACCTTTCCAGTCTTCAAGGCATTTCGATAAGCAAGCTTTGCTTCTGGTCCTTGTGCTTTGATCTCTCTGGGAACTAAATACAGAAAACATTTGATACCGTTCTCAGACAGTCGAAGAGATACAGATTTCCACTTTTCTTATCATAACATGGATTGGGCGAAGTAAAAAAAATTCGTGGAAGGGAAAAATTTCGCGAATTAGCCGCCTTGAAAAGAATTCCTGTATTGACCTACGAGTCTTTACAATCCGCCCCAATTTCAGAATGGGGTGCAAAACGTGTAAGGTGAACAAGATTTCTTCTTTCCTGGCCTCATCTGCACAGAACGGATTTTCTTCAAAACAACATTTTAAAACGGACAATTTTTGGAGGACGCTAAACTGTGAAGCAGTTCGCTCTCCAGTACTGCGTGGTGTCTACCAGCACCTTAAGTCTATCGCTACCCACAGGGCCTCAGTACTGCAGCCTGTTTTCCTGCTTCCGCGAGTTTATAAGGAAGGAAAGAACATCAATTGTCTGTTTGTTGTTTTCAAATCTATTTTCCATTAAAAAAGGCCATATTCCAAAGAAAAATGTTGTTCGCCATTTGCACATCTCCCATAACACAACTTGTTTGCCCCAAAAATATTGCGTGAGCATTGTCTTCAATTTCTACCCAAGAGTATTAAAAAAAAAGTTATGCAAAATTTTATGGGGCAAACAAGGTTTATAATGCGTAACCCGAGATCATGCCCAGTTTTAGCAGCTTCCATACATTCTCTCTTACGTGGTCGCGCTTCGGCTTTCCCGCCAGCAGGCCAAAATTTTATTTACCAAGCAAAACGAAAATAGAGCCTGATGTCAGGTTTATATTATGGGAGATGTGCAAATCGCGAATGAACGCAGTTCTTTTTAATGTCAGAGCCCCACCCAGAATGTTGGAAATTTCATTTCCGAGGATCTATTTTGAAAGGGGTCTCATTGGAAGCCTCCACTTATCGGAAAAAAATTGCTGACATTGTCGTGTCTTGTAATTTTAATTGACCACTCCAAAAACATAACATACCATAGAGAAACTGAAAACAACGCTTATGTAACAAATTTGGGGGTGACAAACAAAGAGCATTATAGTATGTTATGGTATTTTTTGGAGAGGTCAATTACAAAACATCAAGTATCTGCATGTAAAAAATAGCCTTTACAGTATGCTATCTGTGACTTTTTAAAACATTTTTTCCGTGGGATGCCTGTGGCACTCCCACGGTAAAAATCCGGTTCGGTTGTACCCAAAATTGCAAAGCCAGCCAATAGGATTGCGTAAAATCTTTATCGATTATCTCTTCTTCTAAGCCGACCAATCAGATTGTACAAAATCTGTATCGATGTTTAATCGATTTGCTTCCTCTGAAGAACGTTGAAATCAGAACGTTCCTTGCCAAATTTGTCGCCCTTGAGTTTTCTCACTCGTGGTTTAGGATGGCTTGTTAACCAGCGAAATCCTTCGGGATACTGGCAAGTCACGAAAGGCGACCTAAGCCAAATTATTTCTTCCCTTCATGATTCTTTTTTGTTTTGGTCTGGCTTTTTCATAAGGTTGTAGTAGCGTCTGGTTGCGGGCCGTGATTTCCGATAGATTTTTCTATTCGGAGTTCGCCAGTTTTTGCCGAGCACAGCTAGAGTTCAGTTTTTTCTTTTCTTATCGAAAACACCTTGAAGATGGGAGGTTAAATCGCGTAAATTTCAACTCGTACCCTTGACGATTGGCGGTGAAATCGCGAAAATATCGTCCTCGTCGATCGACGACTCGCTTTCGGCATGGATTGGACTTCTGGATCGGACACGGATCAGGACCGTAGTAAACTTATTATACCTTGGAATCAGGGATAATCATTGGAACTATGTTAACTTTGAGACCTTGGAAACACATTGGAATATTAAACTTTCATCTTGGATTCTCAAACTCATTAATAACTCATTGAGAAAATACAAAGGAAATTAATGTTTAATGAGTGTTTGGAAATCGGATGAAACACTGCTTAGTATTTGCATCCTTAATTTCTCCTTCAAAAATGATTTTGTTTGAGAAGAAATATCAAACATTCGACACAGTGTTTCATCACCAGATGAAACACCTCGAAGTTCGTCAAAAATACTCAGCTGCGCGTCGTATTTTCAACTCTCTTCTCGGTGTTTCATCTGGTGATGAAACACTGCATCTCATGTTTGATATATTACTTAAAACATTGGAACTTTATCGAACTTTGTAACCCTGGGTTCGACCTTGACGACCTTGGATAAAGCAAGCGGATGTTTTGTTTTGTTTTGTTCCATTAACCTAAAACTACAATGTTTATTTCCCTTTGAAAAAGTTACCTGTGGCAACTTACTACCAAGATATGACGTATCTTTATACATATAGTTCCTGTTCAGGTTAATCAGAGAGCATTATGCGCATGTTCTCCATTACTTGTTTC
>CALNXK010000111.1:810000-872500 GCA_942486035.1 Porites lobata
AAGCTCCACGTTTCTTTAAAATGCGTAAAATGCTCTACTACAGCGTAGCGGTGAAATTTGCAAGTCAATAAACATTTCAAAGATCCACATTTTCTCCCGGCTTGTATAAACTTCACGTACGAAAATCAGCAAGTTTTTTCAAAGTGCACGATTAAATCGACTTCCCGAACGGTAAAAAACGTATGAAGGAAACTTCAGGTCGTTTCCAAAACCAGAGGTATTTCCGAAACCGATTGCAGTCCGTTGCAATATTGTTCGGAGAGTAACTTCCACAACTAAAAGCCATCGTTGTAAGAGAACCGTCGGTTTCGGTATGACTTAGCTCACTTCTTAGATGAAGTGAGCTAAGAGCCTAAGACCACAGAAATAACTTGTTATTGTTAGTAAGACTTATATTCAACTGCACCGTTTTGATTTGACTCAGTTTTTATGAAATCGCGACTAGAAAAAAAAGCTAAAGCCTGAAAATACTATGATATAAAACACATTTCCTGTTCCGCCAGTTTCAGTTTATAATAAGTGAACTCCTGAAAAGCTTTTTGAGTTTTTTTCCAAGAAATAACAGAACTCAAGAAATATTATACTCGATTTTCTTTTGCCAAAGTTGATGACCAACCTGTTGCTTTTGCGGCTGTGATTTATTTGATGAGTGAGAAAAGAGACTGGGGTAACACTCTTTCCAATAGTCTTCTGATGGCCATTCATGTTCAGGCTTGGGATTCCCTTTATGATCCTACAACAAATCACAAAATAACACTAGCACCATTTAACTTTTAAAGCAACGTTAAAAGATCGAAAGTGTAGTCTAGATTTTAAAACCTTTCTTTAAGTGATAAGCAATGAAAGGGTAAAAATAACCCCCGGGGGTTAACTACTATGAGATGGGGACGTGAATGCTCATCGGACAACTAGAAATTTACCATTAACCCTTTAAGCCCCAATATAAAAATACAAATTCTCCACACTAATTTCCATACATTGCCTTATAGAATTAGTTGAGAGAACTTGATAAAAGATCAAAGTACTTCTCCTTTGTTCATCAATTTACCACTTCTCCTAACATTTTCTTTTGATAATGTTTTGATATTGGTAAGGGAAAATTCATGTTGATCACTCTTGGGACTTAAAGACCAACCTGAGTAAAGCTCAAGATGTTTCCACCCCGAAGAGAGGTCATTTCTACAACACATAGTCAAAGAAGTACTATAGAAATTTCTGCTTGCGACAAAGACGTTTTTCTTCTTTAATTTAGTTATATTTAGGACTAAACAAGAGATTTCGCTCATTTTGCAATCCGTTCCGAGGCCTTATTTAGTTCAAAGTCTTAAAATCCGCATGCCCTAAACAGTAATTTTGTCCTGAATGGTCTTGCGAATACCGCTGCGCTAAAAAACTTTCTTGTGAGTGTCTCAAAATTAAGGCTGCTTTTCACTAGCGACAGAGTCGGAGTCGGAGTCGTAATCAAAAGCGTAGAGCTTATGATCTAGTAAAAACAGCGTTCGATTCCGCTTAAGTTCCGCTTATGATCTAGTGAAAACCAGATTGTCAGAGTCGGAAGCAGAAGCGGAAGAACCAAACAAATCACAAAGCGTGAGAACGTGCATCGGGATTGGTTTATCCTTCTGCTTCTGCTTCCGATTCCGACAATCTGGTTTTCACTTGATCATAAGCGGAACGTAAGCGGAGTCGGAAGAAATGGAAACGCTCTAATTCTTCTGACTCCGGTTCCGGCGCGCTTATGACGCCGCTTATAACCTGAGATCAGGCCCCATTTTAGCGGTTCTCATGCATTCTCTCTAACGGCTACCGCTAAAAAAATCGTCTTGGCCGCCCGAATGTAATTTTCAAAGCGAAACTCAGGTTAGATCAACTCAGCCAGATCTCAGGTTACTCTGCTTACGACTCCGATTTTTGATTTTCACTAGGTCATAAGCGATCTTACGACTCCAACTCCGACTCTGTCGCTAGTGTAAACCACCCTTTAGATTGCTGCGCAAGACGTTCCTGATTTTTCCTTGTCAACCCCAAATTTCCGAATTTTTGTGCCGTTTAATAGTGATTAGAAATTACCTACATACAGAAAAAGCAAGGGCCTCACGAACTAAAGTTCTGTTGAAAAAAGGAGTTAAAAATACGAAAAAGAGGGGAAAACGACAAAAGCAACAAAAAATACATCTGACTTCTTGGACGCAACTCTAAAGGTGCTCGCAGCTTAAAGACCACATTCTACTTTTCAACCCCTAAAATTTGCATGCACGACTTTCAAAACAACAAAAGCAAATAATATACTCTAAAAATGTGCGAATTATTGAAACCTTGGAGCCCTTTCTTCTATTAACTCTTGGTCTGATAAAATTCTCACAGATCAGTTTTTCCTTAGTGGGGGTTGGGAGGGGAGGCGCAAAAAAACCTGCGTCTCGTCTGAGGAAACGCTGGCTGCGCTGCCAAACGAAAGGCGGGAAAATTCTACCACGTGGGTAGTTATATAACCAATCAGCTGTCGCCACGTCACAAGCCTTCTCTCACGCCACTTTGAATGACAGTTTGATGATTTTGTAGTTTGTTTTTCACTTCAGTTCAGTTTGCTCATCAAAGAAAATTTTCAACGCAAAGATGGACTCAAAAAGAATGAGAAAACACCGTAAAACGCCAGTTAAGAGAAAAATTCGTCTTCTGTGCTCAGGAATTTGACAAAGGATTTATGCAAGCTAAAGGAAACTACATTTATGAACTTCAACTCATTCATACACGACGCAAAGTGACGCAGGATTTGTTGTGTTCGTCGTAAAACTGGAAAACAAGTAACCGACAAAAATAGACAGCTTGTACCATGTAGGAGTGCTTTTACCTGTGATTAAATTATGGTGTTAAATTCCAACCAAAGTGTCTCAGAGGAATTATATTTTTTGTGGAACGCTATCTCAAAAACCTACGCTACAGTGTGGTTATTTACGGGAGGACAAGCATTTACCGAAACGCAAGGGACATTCAAACAAAAGGACAGCTCTAAAAAGACTTCTTCGTTTTCTGGACTCTCAAAGAAACTTTACTTGAGTTTTGCTGATTTTACGAAAACCTTAGCGATAAGTGAAACTGTAAGTGGTTAACTTTTTTTCTCTTGATTTTTGCAAATTTTGTTTGTTTGAATTGTCGAACATGAACAGAACATTTTTTGATTTTATGCTTGTTATTCATCATTTTATGAAAAGTAATGAATTAAAATTGATTGAGAAATTAATACTATGGAATTTTTGTGTTAATACATATATCACAAGTTTGTTAAGTGAGCTCATATCGAGTTGAACCAGACTCGAAGAGAAATTTCATATCTGCTCGCTGATCCATTACTTTGCACAGTGAAAACACCTTCAGATTAATTTACTTGTTCTCGGTTAAAACATTTTTTGGATTTAGTTTAATCAGTTGAAGGGAATGAATTTGAAATGATACTTTGAATCTGCTAAAGTTTGTGATTTGTTTTCAAAAGTAAATCTCGTGTTTTGGCGAGTATAAAAATGACAAAGAAAGGAAAATGGCAAAAGGCAAGAGCTGAGTAGAAATAAACTGTAAACAAAGAATAAAGAAACAAATTGCGATAAAGTTGGAAAACTTACGTGGTAGAATGACCACAGTATAGTGATGTTGCCGTGCTGCTTGATGGCTGATGACAGATTCATCACCTGCTGTGGAGTCATCTTCACTCTGTAAAGCCCCAGTTCCTCCAGGTGAGGAGCGCAGCTGAGATGTTTAATCAAGCTGTCTACTCCTGCACCCAGAAGAGGATTGAATGACATGTCGAGCCACTCCAAGTTTGGTGCTTTTTTAAATAAATTGTTGATGAACTCCACAGCAGGTGATGATGTTACATTGAGTGTTAATCTCTTCAGTTTGTGTGTTACTTGGATGCTCCTCAGCAGAGACTCTGTTACCTCAGCATCAAACACTTCACCGTATTTACCCCAAACCAGTATCCCGTGTGGAGCGGTGATAAACGGCATCATCTCACTCATCAGTTCCACTTGTGACCTGTTCACCCGCTGAGCTTCAATCCTCCAAACCCTGGAGAGACCATGACGCTTTGAACAACAGCTGCTGCTGCTCTCTTCACTTGACTCATCACCATTCATGTTTGTCTTCTTTGTTGTCTCTTGTTTACTAATAAGCGCCTTTATTATATCACAAGGAAAAGGAATTTCTTCATCTTCATTTTGTTTTTTAACAATTTTAGCTAAATAAAGGTGAGTGTTGTTTTCTTCTTTCTTTAAAAAAAATTCATCAATCCTACGCCATGTTAAGTTGCTTAAAAATTCTGATGCTTTCTTTTCTCCTGCAGAGCTAACAATAACTGCGTTTAATTGTTGTGTTAAAATGATTAAATTACTGTAGTCCTGCTCTGTATACTTTTTATAATAAAAAAAAACGTGGTTGGGTGTTTCGGTAGTTTGAACTAATTTTTCCTGTACGATAACATTTAGCTGCTTTTCATCAATTACAAGAACTCCTCCGAAAGAGGAAAGAAATGTAGGAAAGAGGTTTTTTCTTGTCTCAGCTGAGCAGTAGAAAAATAACTGATTACAAAGATTAAAAAAATCTGTTTGTTCTTTTGACAAGTCCTTCTCTGACGGTGTTTCGTTGTCGAATTTGAACTCTGTCAGTTCTTCTTTCTTCGCCGCCATTCTAAGTTGAATCAGAATGTCGCGCGCGGCTTCTTCTGACAACTCAACAGCAAATTTTAAAACCTCGAACATCTCTCGGATCTTTTTAACTGAGTCCAACTTTAAGAGGGAATTTGTACTTTCAGCCTTTTTAGATGTCAGCTCTTCTTTCAAGAAATTCCCAGCTAGGTATTCTTGAACGGATTTGTGAATAAAGTACACGCCTTTTTCACGATTCAAACTCGCCATATTTAAAACCTGAAAAAGGCCGACTTCAATCAGCCTCTCGATCAAACTGTAGCCAGCAGGTAACTGACTAACAGGGAAATAAAGCTGGCCTTGCAAAAGGGCTTCAAAGGCCAAGCGTCCTAATGCGTATAATTCATCGGAGTAATCTTTGGCAGAAACCGATTCTTCAGCAGACTTTTTTTCACACATGTGATCAAACATGGTTGTCATTAACTGGGCGAAGATGTCTGCGCGTTCTTTTGGTAGTTCTTCACGTGTTGTTTTTGTCCAGAGCAAGCACAACTTTAAGAGCAGTAGGGGAATTTGTGCTAGTCCCCTTAGGTTGTGCTGCCATAAGTACATAAAAAACTCTTCAATATCTTCATCATCTTTCAAAAATCTACGAGCGAACTCTTCTTGGCGCTGATAATTAAAGCCGTCAATTTTGAATTGAGCATCACTACCGTTTCTCAACGTCTCAGCTTTCATTTCCCTTGAAGTGATTACAACACAACAATCTCTTAATTGGTTTTTTGTCCAGATTTTGAAAACAGGCGACTCGTTTTTTGAACTGTAAACATATTCATCGTAGCCGTCCAAGATAAGCAAGACTTTTTCTTGATGGCGACAAATGTAATCATACAGGTTGTGTACGGAAATTGCACCATTACTATCCAGCACTTCAGAAGCCCTCAGAATGGACGGAACATCTTGGAGATTACTAACATCACGTAATCTCACCAGAAGGACAAGATCAAATGCTCCTAATGTTTCTGAATATCTCTGCTGGGACCAGTCAAAAGTTGCTTTCTTCGTGAAAACAGTCTTGCCAATACCTAGGTGGCAATAACAGCAAACTGTCAAAAGATTGGTTTTACTTTTATCATGTGAAGTCACGTGAAGTGGAATCTAAAATATTGAAATTTCAATTGATAATTTTTATAAAACTTAGAGAGAAATTATTTATTCTATTAATTTTTTATATCATATGAAGAGTGAGCAAGATATCGGTGGCCTTAACTTTGTCTCTTAAGTTATGTCAAAAAGATGTTTCCCTGACTCAAAGGGGTCATTTTGGAATTCTTAGCTTTGATTAGAGACTAGAGTTATATTCATCAAAAATGGTGTCTCATTTACTATTCAAAATTATTCATGATGAAGACAATGGAAATAAATCCTTCACAAAACTGTGAAATATCCAGACTATTTAGGGCCCAGTTGTTCAAGGCTGGGTTAAGATAAGCCAGGGATAGCGCAAAATTTGAATAATTTCAGATATGAAAGCTTAAATACCAAATTTCAGTTTAATTCTTTTTGTCTAAAATTTGATGATTAGATCATCTAAAAAGAGTAGAGAAAAATCTAAGAAAATGCTTTTCATAATTCAACACAAAAAGAAACCCAGGTTAACAGTGGCAGATCCAGACCTTCAGATAAAATTTAACCCCATGTTGCAAGCAATGATCAGCCTTCAACCAACTGGGCCAAACTGTCAGTCATGATTTCTTTTTAGTTTTATTCTTTTAGCTCTCGGCATTAAATAAACTTGAATTTTAGATAAAATTGAGTCACAATATTTTAACCATAATTACAACACTATTGGAGCCTAGAGTGCATGTCATGATTGCTGTAAAGCCCATAAATATATTGTTTATTATCAGACTGATTAACAGAAAAACTTTGTTTTTCAACTTTTATTTTATTTATAACAGCAACAGACCAAACATTTCATTTGGTTTGACAGCATGCATGGTAACAATCTACCCCACTTGGAATGTGCAATATGTCAGCAAAACACTCAAGAACCCCGTACATCACTAGCTGATACAATGCATTTGCTAACACCTTGTGTCGATTAATTTAATGCCAGTGGACCAATGGTTTCTGTGTTACTGTTATTGTATGTGACTTTTGCATGTACTTATATTTTATCCTCTATTAAGAGAATTAAATTTTTTACTTCATTCGGTCACTTACCTGGTTGTCCATAAACCAAAATTCGCTTGGGTGCACGACGAGCTTCTCTGTGAGCAAAAATCTCAGTGTAGTGGTCAAGCTTTTCTTGTATCACTCCCCAGGGGGTCCTGTCATCCATGATCCAAGACAAGTCTGTGTAGATCTTGTCAATATCAACAGCAGAGTTCTGGTCCCATGGAATGATTCTGACTTTACTACTGGTTTCATAAAGTGATCGCAGCTGTTTCTGGCACTCCTCAAGGCATACAGAATCTATTATCAAGAATTTTTTATCATTTCCAAGAAAATTTTTAAATAACTATATATTTTTTTACAAGAGGAGTGGACAGTCAATTTGCAGAAATATCATGAATAAAATAATACAAATTAATGAAAGGAAACAGCATGAGGAATGGCCCAGTGGTCATTTGATATTGTCCAGTGGATTTAAATCAGCAAGCAAGTCTTAGTGATCTTTCCTTTTATAATCTTTTTAGTGGGGTTTGGTGGATGACAATAGAATATACCGTACCAGTGGAAAGTTTGGAAGTGGACGGTCCCTTTCGCAACATCACTATCAATTGAATTGGGCAATTCCTAAATTAATAGAGGCCTTTACACATAACTCAAAGACAACTGAAACAAAGACGAGTAGGTTTTCACCCGGGGTGGGGGGGGGGGGGGTACTGCCATTCCGCTGGGAAGGGTATGGTTTTCAGGCAGTTTACTCTAGGATAGGGTATATAAATCAGAGCGTTTGGGTCTAGAATAGGGTAACATTTTTCACGAAACTGATCAGTTGGTTCAAGATTTTATCTGGACAAGGGAGACAGCTACTCTAGGATAGGGGGATTTGGGGAGTTTACTCCAGTATAGGGTAGCAAAATTCAGCTCAACTAGCTCTGGTAAAGGTTAAGGGTTCCAGGGTCCCAGCGGCAATCCCCACCCAGAAATTCCTAAAGTCCACCCCCCCAGGGTTTTTAAGAAGATAAGGGAACCTTGTTTCACTTAAAACAATGTCTGTCTCACCAAAATGAAGCCTTAGTTAATGTCCAACATTAAGAGAAAACACGGGGCAAGGAAGCGAAAAGGGAAAAGTTGAGTGATTTGTGTCACTTTTCAAAACAAAACTGACATTAATAATTAGCATAAGGAACAAAAGGCATTGTACATGGTGTTTGATTTTAAAGCACCGCATTTCCTTGAATTATAATACCCATCCCTCGAGTAATCGCCTCTATTGAATAATTGCCCCCCTTTGATGGAAATATTTAAAATAATCACCTCCCTCAAATAATCACCCCCCTTCCCACCCCTCATGCCATCTTTACTTTCTTTTATCAACTTCCTGTCAAGTTGAAGTGGAATCTGATCCAGCAAAACTGATCAGTGACAATTCAAGCTCTTAAAATTACAATCAAGGAACCAAATTTGGAACACTTAAAAAGCCCATATTGATCAGTTTATTCAGATGTGATAATTTTTTTATTTAATGGGATAATATAACAAAATATTTAGGGTACGACTTCCAGTGAGCAATATTTGAAATGATCGCCTCCCTCACATAATTGCCCCCTATTGAGGCGAAAAAAGAAATAATTGCCCCGGCTGTTATTTGAGGAAATACAGTATTTTGGGCAGTTTTGGTTCTTTTTGGCCAGATACTGACCAGAAAGCCGTCTGACTGGCTTCAAATGGCATTTGTCAGCAAATTCTTTTTTGAGGGGGGGAAGGAATTAAATATCAGACAAAAAAAGACTGCTCTCTTTGGCAAAGACCTGTCTTACTGCAATATTATTTGTAAATAAAAAAAGTGAAAGAGGGCTCAGATGTGACAAACAACTTTAAAAGATCAATGTTTATATAAGTGAAACTCCAGTGTTCAATCATTTAATCTGAAAAAACTCCTGGATTTATAGTGTAATTACATTGATGGAATAGTACCTGGTCTCTGTTTGTCTGGCTCTGTGGTTGTCTCTGGCTGATTCTTTGCTGTCAAGTCTATGAAGAAAAAAGTGTTAATTATAAATTAAAACTCCCCTCAAAACAAATTTTACTTTTGGTCTTTGTTATTTGGTATTTTAATATTATATGTATTTGAGTTTCAAACAGAGAGAAAAACTTGAACCATTGGGGGCATCTAATAGATAGGAGGCGTATATTCTCATTAGTTTAACTAACTCAAAAAAAACTTATAGAGTACGCTTTCGGAGAAAAGTTACTTCATCTACTGATATTTGCAGGCCGTCGTTTGACAATCATTTTCAAGGATAATATTGAACCAGCCAACACAAAAATAATTATCTGAACAGAAAATTCATCACTATTAATAATTTATTTATTACCACTCATTAGAACAGGGAAGTCGCAAACCTTCATAGTGAGGCCATTCTTTAAAAACAACTGGATCATTTAACATGTTGGACACAAGAGAAGCTGCCATGATGGAAGCAAAAGACTTCCAGGACTTATCAGAAGCGTTGCTATCATCGGAAAAATGTGATATCCCTTTAACAATCACCCATTCAATGTTCATATCATGAGCTGCAGCAAACAGTCCTGTAAGTGGGAAGAAAAAATAGGTGATGCATCCTAATATTCAATCCTCTATGAACAAGAATCTAGCACAGCTAATTAGCTCAGAATTTTGAGCGTAGTGACTGTAATTTATAATCTTCTAAGCTCAATAGTAATTTATGTTCCTGTATGGCACAATAATAATATAATAAACTATACACCCCACAATAACCTTAAATCATACTGTCAATGCAGTCCCATAGTCAAATATGATTGGCAATATATTAGGTACTGTACAGTACTGCCATGATCACAAGCTGCGTCTGAGGGACAATTTAGAGTTTCAGGCCTCTGATCAAATCCAATGCTAGTATCAAATTGTTATAATAGTAATATTATTATAATCAGCTTACCTTCCCCGTCTCTTTCAACTGCAATCACGTGTGATTGAGACATACGGCGTTGTTTGGTGATGAATTGACTACCACTGAATATTTCACTGTCACGGTGAACCTGTACTGTTTCTTCCCCGACTGGATCTTTTAATGGTGGCTTCCAGCCTTCAGTTACAAACAAGTTAAGGTTGCCAATATTTCTTCTTACTGGAGTTGTGAATTCTTCAGTTGACAGTTTAGAGGATACCACTACATCTCCTAGCTTAGTGTCTGTTGATTTTAAACCCATGCATCCACCAACAGAAAAAGCAGCCTTGGGTCTCAGTTTCATCACTGCATTTTTAATAACATTTTGAAAGCCACCTGGACCAGAAGAACCTTTATAACATCTCATCAAAGCAACTTTCAGTGCCTCTTCTCCACGTTCACCCATGGTCCCAAAGTACACATATCCCAGGGTTGGGTCATAACTTTTAAAAGAATTTTCCAAGAAAGTATAACAAGCTAAGAACTCCGAGTCTTCGACTGTCAACAAAAGAATGTCAACAGGAAGCTGGTCATCACTCCAAGGGTTTGACTTGTTTGGAAGATCACTCATTTTAGGCACTTCAATACTTAGAGGAGGAGGGGCATGATTTCTTGACATCTGATGATCAGGATCAGCACCTCCTTTTCTTTTTAGGTCTTGATGCTGTGCCATTGAGTCTCAGTTAAAGATGTCCCTAAAGAGTATAAATTTAATTTAATACCATCACCACATTAAATAACTTCAAGATCGAACTTGTTTATTAATAAATTTCCTTTTTATGTCACAGCTATATTTTTAAGGGTCAAACCCTTTTATTATATTAGTGGACACCACTGTACAGTGACCACGAGAAGTGTGCACCTACAGGTAATAGATCAAGGTGCTCACCTCACAAAGGTGAAATGCAGATTTTGTAAATGTCTTGGTCCATGACTAGTTAGTGTCCACTTTTAGAAGAGGTGTCCATCCACTTCACAAAGGTCAATATGCAAACAGTCACTCAGTTTGTGACTTCATGGGTCTACAACTAAGTTCTTGCTGTGGAAAGGGTTCCATTTCACAAAGGTCAATTAATTATGCAGTGTTTGTGAGTTGCAGGGCCAAGCAATTGTGAGAGATTCCCATGCACTTAAAGGAAGGTCACCCAAAAATTAAGTATTAGTGACTGGGACCTATGACTGAGTCTAATGCTTAGAGGAGAGTTGAACCATTACTAGCAAAGGTTGGACTGTACCATGTATTAGAGAGGTAATGTTACAAAAAATTGTAATGTGTGACTACTAGAAGTGACTAGAAGCAGCTTCACAAGAGTTCACAGTTTGTTTATTTTAGGTTCTTGTGTGAGTGTTTCTAAAGCGCTATATTTTGTAATCTTTCTATAATTAGACTAATTAGAAAGTTCTAGAATCTTATTGTGAATTAAAGTATATAAGTAGGCGAGTCCGAGCAAAGGTAATTTCACTAGATCAGAGTTTCACAAGCAAAGAGAGTTTGACATTTGTCATGTTTCGTCAAGTGTGACGGAGGCAGTGTTTATTCAAGTTGGCAGAGGCCATGTAAGTTTATTGAGTTATGTGTTGTTGTAGAATTTTATCTCATGGAAACTACTTTCATTTTTTTGAATAAATCTTCTTGTTTGCTGTTCCGACAACCCTGCGTTCAGTTTAGTTTGCAAGCTCCCCATCCTCTAAAAGATTACCCACGTAACAGAGGTTCATACAAATAGTGATTAAGGTATACTCCAGCATTATGCATGAAATGTTTGGAATGTTGACAGTTTCTGGCCTGTACCATTCTACCGTGAACTGTAATCAATAGTATATATTTAATGAATGCATCTAAATTAAAAGTAAGGTAATGGTATGATACCCTATAGTGATGCAAGAAAGCTTTACAATCTTTAAATTAACCCCCTCTCCCTTTATCATTTACTGCAAATATCAACTTAATAAACTCACCTAAATTACCTTCTCCTTTGATAGCTTCACACCATGCATCTAACTTGTTGTATGTGTTTAATATTCAACTGACATGAATCCTGAAATTAATGACAAGATGGTAAAGATGACGTCAAAATATGAGATATAATCCTATTTTGAAGCCATGCAAATTATTTACTACAACAACACAATGCATTACCCATGGGGGAGTGCCCGGGGTACTCAACAAAGTTAGACAAGACAAGACAAGACAAGACAATGTTTTATTTGGAGTCTTATACAGTCCTATGTATATCGACTTTATCCAAATAACTTTAAAATCATAATTTATAACACAAATTGCACACTACTGGAACTGTATATAATCAGTGTTAACCTAAACAACATTAAAAATGATCTTCTTCTCTCATAGCAGTTGAATACGTATTTTGCAATTAGCTTTTACACTGGTTTGTTCTTGCTCAGAGGGTTTATTAACAACAGAAAAACATCATCTGGTGCCATTCTCTTTACTGATATTCTGTATTCTTTGTTTAAGTATTCCAAATAAAGTACTTCTTTTTTCTTGATACGCAGGGCACATTCAAGTTAAAAAGTGTATTTTGTCTTCTAAGTCTTTTTTACAGATAGGACAGATCCTCTCTTCCGGTTTCTTATGAGGTGTTATATACAGGGAGGCTCCCCCCTGAGGTCCAACCCCTTACCCAGCTATGAAATACCATTCTGACAGAAAAGGTACTCCTTTCGTCTACCTTCTTTTGACAAAATATGGTACGACCCCTTTCACATACCTAGTTTAGAACTTTGTATCCCTTTTTAACTGCTGATAAGGCACTTTAAGCAATTAGGTCCAATGATCCACACAATTGGGTCTGCTTTAAAAGAATGCATAACAAAGTCAATGCTGAAATCAAACAGGCTCACAAATAATTTGTTAAATAATTATTATCTTATAAAGGCAAATTTAGCGAATCTGATGGCGACCCGCATAAAACGTGGCAGGTCATCAATGAGCTTACTTCTCAGAAATCCAGCAGGTCAATCTGGTAAGGAATTAAGTCTGAATGGAGACGTTTCTATAACTAATTCAACCGCTTTGTCAAACGCTTTCAATGATCACTTTTCTACAATTACAGCTTGAGAAATAACCCAATTTTCAGGAATTTAAATATCTCTGGCCTTTAAAGCGAAAGATTCCAAATTCATCCCCACCGATAGTAATCTAGTCTGCTACACAGCCGTTTTTGGTGTCGTCACGCAACGCTTGTGGGGGCGTGACGACACTAAAAACGGCTGTGTAGCAGACTAATAGTAATCAGGTGTTGTCTCTTTTTTAAAAACCGGATAAATCTAAAGGTGCTAGTCCAGATGGAATATCTAGTCAGCTTATAGATTTAATTGCACCTCATATTATTTCAATTACATTTAATAGTTCTTTAGCTAATGGTATATTTCTTGAGGATTGGAAGTCCGCAAAGGTTACTCCTCTATTCAAGTAAGCGGCAAAAGAAGCGACATTAGACAATTATTGTCCAATATCAGTTATCTCTATAATTGGCAAAGTATTTGAAAGAATTATCTATTATCAACTTTTTGCCAATTTAGCAGATCATAATATTTTGTCTAAGCACCAATCCAGAATCCATGTGCTCCATTCAGTAGTAATACAGCCTTATTAGAGGCCTGTAATATTGATATAGGTAACGTTAATGCTGTTGCTTTTCTTGACTTTAAGAAAGCGTTTGACACAGTCGATCATGATATATCCTATTGTCTAAATTACATCTTTGTGGTATATTAGGTGTTACCCATAAATGTTTTTCCTCCTTTTTTTACATAATCATACTCAGAAATGTCTTGTCAATGGTTCCCTTTCAGAATGTTGCATCCTCATGTGTGGTATTCCCTAAGACAATATTAGGGCCTCTACTGTTTTTGCTATACATCAATGATTTGCCCAATTGTCTGTTTCATTCTGAACAAAGAATGTATGTTGATGATACCCATCTGACTTATTTGAATGGCAATATCCACTCCATTCAGACTTTCCTGAATGAAGACTTGCTCAACATTAAACGCTCAGTGGCTTATCGCAAACAAATTAATGTTATATATATGACTAAAACTGAATTCAAATTAAACGGCTCAAGGCCAAAGCTTAATAATGTACCTTCTCTGCCTTCCTTAAATATAAATAATGTTTCAATCAAACATTCTCATTCCTCTAAGTCTCTTAGCATGCTTATTGATGAAAATCTAACATGTGAAAACCATGTTGACACTGTAATACGCTATATTTATAAAGAAAATTCCATCTGGTAACCCATCAATCATTGTTTGCTCCCTGCCACCTTGTATGCTGTCTATTGCGGCCGCCAATCACATTTTGACAACTACAGCGTGCTATGGGGTAGCTTGCACGCCTACAGGTATTGAGCACAACCTCCTCCTATAGGCCATTATAGGGAGTACCCCCCCTGCACCAAGGGGCAATTGCCCAAAATAATTATTTGGTTCAGAGATCAATCATATCTACATCAACACACACTTACAGCAGAGGTCACAGAGAATATAAACTTACTTTCAGGAGGATAACTTTAATCTTGTGTTATCAGGTGGTGACATCTTCAGGATTCTAAATTGGTAACTGGTCTACAAAACTGAAAAAAATACATGCACTTAACACCTTTTTACGTAACGGGTGATTTTCATATTTCTGATTCAACCTCAAATAACACAAGTGATCCCTGCAGTTACTTCTTCTCCTCATGCCTTTTTTTTTGGATTTCATTTCACTACGATTCCACGATTTGACTAAAAGAGATATAATGGTCTTTGCGAGCATAATCTGGAGGCACACTGCAGAAGTGCATAAAATAATGTAGTGATAAAACTCGTCTTGCAAGCATCAAACAAAAATAACAATTTTTCCACCAGCAACAACCTTTTTTTTACAAGAAAATGCCTATTAAAAAAAGTAATCTTAACAAGCTTAAGCTTACCTTTCGCAGATGACCGACGTTCAGATTTCACGGAGTGTTCACGATCACATTCATGTGATCTGAGTGCACACGATCTGGAAGAAAGAATGTAGTTCATTATAAATAATCAGCCATATTGTTAGCTAGACAAACTGTAAATGTTAACCAAAGGGAGAAAGACCTGAACATGTAACTTACATGTGAATCAGGGAGGGAAACTTACAAACAGACTGAAACAGATTACTTCTGAATCCCGGATATCTTGATCTTCGGAAATCTTCACTTTGAATAGCCCCAGTGCCCGCTCGGTAAACCTGCAAAAAAATTCTTCATTTTAGCGGCGCGCGCAGAATCTTGTGGATCACATATTTTATCATATTTTAAGCTATCTATTTTGCAAAAAAGCTGTTCAGAAAGTACCCTGCGAAAACATCCATTTCTTCTCGCTCTTCGCCGCTGGGGACGTTACGGATGTTTATCAGAAAGCTCTCTCTTGATAACTAATGTAAGAGGTCCTTGAACTACAGTCCTCCCGTCCTCGACACTTCAAACTTTCTGTGAAACGAACAGTTGACAATAATTCTTATAAATGAGAAGCGGCTTTTAAATACAACTCATGTCATATAATTGGTACTGAACCTAGAAATCACTCGATTTAAGGAGCGCTGCAATAGTTAGACTGCTTCCATTATCTTCTTTCTCTGTGTCAGTTTCATCTTAAGAAATTAAGCAGTTTATATCAAAAGAGCTTTATCCTCTCTTGGTTTATATCTATCACTGAACTCCTGAGGACAAGAACCGATGCGCTTATGTCAGATGGAATGACTCTCGCACGACGTTACAAACACATGATTCTATTTATCTAAAGCGTCAGCCCCGGTAATACACTTTAACCAGTTTTATACTGACCCGATCGAGTTTTTTTAATCCGTTAGTTTGTTAAATACTCTTCTCTTGACACTGAAAAATTTTGCATCTTGAACGTAATCATATATTCTTAAAGATCTGAAAAACCCGCCCAGTTTTCAGAAGACATCAGAAGTTTAACCATAAACCAGACATAAACGTAGGAATGGAAATCATACCTTGATCAGTACTTGCTTCTGGCTGCCTAATTGTATGAAAGACCATGAAATTCTGTTGAAAAGTGCACTGCAAGTTAGCCTATAACAAAAAAACACTCTTTGATCTTTTACAGTAAGTGGAAAGCAAGCTTCTGACGTGATCGTATGGTGTCGAAATCTCGCAGTCTGACATGACTTTCATCTAGGAGATCTTAAGAATATTTCTGAAAGGGGAAAATTTTGTCATGATTAGATGTCAACTTAATCTTAGTTGTGAATAAAATTGTATTTCATGTGAGCGTCTTTCCAGTGATTTATTTCAGTTAGAGAATTTTATAGATCACTGTTGCATATACTGCATGATTCTGTGATTGATTCTTCAGATGATTCTTCGATAACCACAGCCACTAGCTCATGTAATTGTAGTCTGGTTAAATTATTCTCTCTAAGTAAAAACCTATAAGAATGTATAATGTAAAATTAAAAACGGGGCTCTCTCCAAGTGCTGATGATTACAGCATATCTTAACCTCAGAAGAACAGAGAAACGTAAGCGTTTAAGCTGCTTAAAAATACGGACCCTGTTTACAGAAAGTTGTACTGTCTGTACTGGGTTCGCGGCCTCTAGCATGGGTGTGACCTAAGTAATCAGGAACGCGAAGACGCGAGATGAGATCAATAAATGTTCATCATTGAATTAAAATATGAAGTGACCGCAATTTGAAAACAGGGAGTTTTGATTCTCTGAGTGTCAGGTGGAACTATGATACGCTCGTTGCAGCTCTGATACATATTTTTGTGACCAAAATCCTCTTGCAGTTCTCTGGGTGAAGATAGCATGAATACACAGCCCGGCTATGAAACGATTGCGACACTCCAAACAAAAGCTGACCATGAGCGAGCTCTGAATGGCTGAAAATTACTGGGAAGTATAAATATCTAAAACCAACCTTCAGACTCTTGGAGGAAGTCGTAAGAGAAACCAAAGCTCAGAGCGTGGTCCCTTCTCGAAGTCAGGTAACGCTATTCTTTCCTATGAAAGGAACAATTCATTATGATTTAAAAGTATTCCGCATTCCTCTATTGAAAGGCATTGTGTTGATGTTAGGGTCTACACAATTAGGATAATCAATCTAGACGGAGTAGATCAGTCTATTTTGCTTTATGTTGTTATTACTTTATTTCATTTCTAACGCAGGTTACACAACGTTGGTGCTGAATCAAATTGAAAGTTCAAGACACGACTTCATAGTCAACATACCTTGACCACTTCACTAATGGAGTCCAACTTGTTAGCAAATTCCTTTTGACTTGAGTTTAAGAATTTTAAAATCGTGAAAGAAGAAACTAAATATGAAAGAGAAAATACTGATGTGAACAAGGAAACTATCGACTTGAATTGAATTGTTATTTGATTGATCTTTTTAAGTAGATCAGGGTGTGACTGTCTAGCTACTCCTTAGATGATTCATTGTTTCGTAACACTCTGTTCCTGTTTGGTCGAAATGCCTTAAACACTAAGAAGATGAAAATCGTTAACAAACCTGTGGATGAAGTGCGATTCTTGAGAAAGACGAGCTGCGAGGCTGACAGGAAGTCTAAAAATGGAGCGGCATAATTCTTTTTAGGGTACCTGCTAGCAGTTACACACACAATAACGGCGTACTTCCTGTGCTACAATTCAGTTGTTGATCATGCATGATTGAAAATGAATAATGTATGTAAATAGAACACTTGATATGTATATGCAAAGACAATACACTATTCGAATTAACGCAGAATCACGCGACTTTTGAAACAACAAAGCAATTTAGTGTAGATCAGTCTTTCTTGCTTCATTCGAACGACATAGATGGATCTGAGTGTTCAGACCCGAAACAGAAGCTACAAGCCTAAATTGAGTTAAAGAAGTCTTTATAGAGGTCAAGACTTGTTCATTTTTCGCGCAGAAAGTTCCTTTTATAAAATTTCCAACTTGAAGCTAAGTGACAATCAGTTAAAGACACTAAAAAAGAAAGAAAGAACTGATGGATGAGGCACGAGAGAAGTTACGCTTGAATTGTAGGTGGAGCCTTCATCCGTGGCGGCGTCTGGAATATTTTGAATGTTTAAAAAGGATAATTCACGTGAATCTTGTCATTTTTTTTTTACAAGTCACGCGATTTTAGCGAAAGAGTTTATAGTAACACGGCACTTCTTAGCTATCTTACTTTATCTTCGTTTGTTCAGTTTGCTAGGTTCACTCCACTGCCAACAACACTGCAGACGCTAACCGACTGGTGGACAGAAGCGACATGACGTATTTTTCGACAATAACCAGAAATAGCATTCATGCTTTCACGTTCGCGCCTCCTGAAGTCTATTGTTTTCAATTATATTTATGGGCGAAATATTTCACCCTACAAAGTCCGCTCCTTAAGTCATGGCTACGACTTAACCCAGAACTAAGAAAATCGAGGAGAATACTCATAAGTGGTTTATGAAGAACGATTTCCGATCCCGACCTCCTCGTAGCCTGATTCTCAGACGTCCGAGGTTGTTCGCGGTCCCTTTGCTTCTCGGACGTCTGAGAATCAGGCTAGACCTCCTCGCCGTGACTTTGCAGAAAGAGTTAAAATGCCAGTCAAGGGGGATATTGTAACCCGTCCATACGGTCGAATCCGAGTTTAAAATCGCCTCTACCAGGCATGAACAGATAATATGACAATTCGAGCACTTTTAGACCAAGCGTGAAAAGGACTATACCTTTCCTTTACACTTCAACAGCCACACACACCGCATATTTATAAATTTATAAGTGAATAATACCTTAAAATCCCAAATATAAATATGATGTTTTTAAACACGATATCTAAAAACAAACCTTTGTTTGAGAGCCAAAAGTGAGATGCTTTTGTTTGAAGATCAGTGCAGTGGATGGTATGGATTCTTCGGGCAAGTATGCTGCAGTAATTAAATTAATGTCGACCGGTACGTCCAAAGGGAATGACTCAGCAGCATTTTACTGTTGGCATGATTGGTCATGTGATGAAACAACAGACTATTGTTTTAAAAAAGTAATTAAGCGATAAGTCGTCTATTTCAAGTTTGTCTAGAAAAGCCGCACTACGTTTGAAGGATGAAAGATCAAGATGACACTCCTTAAATTTTGAATACGATACCATTTTACCAACTGGAAAATCCAACTAACAAAAGGATAAGTCGGTTTTGTCCCATACCGTCCAAACCTTTTTAAGCTACACCCTAAATTCTATTACAGACATTTCTCTTTGGTTCCGTAGATCTAAAACTTCATACAATTCCTACAGTGTATCAGGCTATATATAAATGCTTGGCGACCCCTTTTTATTCCATGGTTTGGTGCCTAGTCTCTGTAGTCTCCCCGGCGCTTTGGTGACTCCGGTCCAAGCGACTGCGAAGAAGACTATTTGGTGTCCGTATTTAAAAAATGTCGTATAATGGCAAATCTTAGGCTTGCACTAAAACTAAGCAGGGCTGCAAGATGTACTATCACATCTTGGAGCTCTAGTTAGTTTTAGTGCCAGCCTAAGATTTGCCACCATACAACATTTTCGAGGGACGATGGAAATGAGCTGAGAGAAGTTTTTCCTGCTGACCTAATTACCCATCCAATTTTAGAAAATCTCTGCCAGCCTCAGAGAATGCAGTTTTGCATTCGAATTTACCCTCCCTTCACTTCTGTAGAAATCGATGTTATCTACCATTTCTAAACGTTTCTTTTGAAAGTATAGAAATTCATATTGGGTAAGGCGCGCGGCAGGAAAAAATAATTTTTTGGACTAAAATATACTAAGGTCGGTAAGGGAAATAGCAAAAATTGCAAGGAAATAGTAAAAAAAAATTGGAAGAACCATGACCACTGCTGAAAGCTGTGTTTATCGCTGATGGGCTTCCTCGTAGCGTACCATCAATAGTAAACAATGCAATGCCAACATACGTAACTCATACGTAAGTCTTGATAGCATGCCTTACTGCGGCGTCGGCTATTGGTTATAGGGTCACATAGCGAGTCAAATACGAAAATCCGAAGTAACATTTGATGCTCCAAATCGAACGATGTAATAAGGTATGAGAATATAAACGGTAGCAGGAAACATCTAGCAACCACGGTACTTTGAGGCCTGATTCAGACGCTGTTCTTCACAGAAGCAGAGTCGATTTGAAACGGCAGTGCACCAGCGTTAATACAGACACCGAACTTCAAATTTTAGCCAAACTAACTGCATAATTTTGAAAAAAAATTGATATATTCTTACTGCATTTTGAAGCTTTAGTTTGGTTGGATTCAAGATTGGCAGTCCTAAATTAATTTCAGTGGGCCCAAACTCAAATTTAATCCTATAAAGTACGGCGTCTAAACCGAGCATAATTAAGATGGCAACAATTGTTTATGATTGTACTTAACAGTAACTAAAAAAAAAGTGTTCAGAACGGATTAAAGTGTTATAAACAAAGCAAAATTTTAGCGAAATTTACTGACGCGCTTTTTGCCCATTGCACCACTCTGTCTATTCAGAGTGAAACTCAAGTCTCGTTGACCGGTGGTTTCATGGAAACGGTGCTCTTGGTGCTTCTCGCCATGACAGCCGTATGGACAGCTGCGGGAGTGACGATGACAGCCCCTTGGTTGGTTGGACGGGACCTGCAGCAGCCGCAACAACAGCAACAGGCAACGATTAGTATCATGATGAACAATAGAGGTCCACCAATCACTGCTGCCTTTTCAATATCGGAAAAGTCGTACCACCACCCGAAGATCCCTGCTCGCACAAAAACACATTTTTAATCAAAAATAAATTCACCGATACTTAATTAATTAAACTCTAAAAGCTGAGTGCTTTTTGGTATTGCGGAAAAGGCCATTGTTTGAATTTGCTTTTGAATTGTGGTATGGGTATTTTTCAGTGTATTTTCAATCTTTTCTGCTTCGTCAAATGGTGATTGACTGGCCAGCATCGATAAAGTTTTTCTAAAATTGTACACGCTCCGCTCGAAATCAATAATTCTCGAAAAATATTTGGCTCCCATTTCCCCTCTCATCTACAAACATGACTCCGAAAACAGAGAGAAATTAAGCACTATGTGAAACTCGTTATATTTTCATCGTAGAATAAGCGTATTTCTGCTATAAAAAAAGAGAGTTTAAGCTTCACGTATACGGCAAACGGCAGATTTAAATTGAGAATTTCTCAAAAGAAAAAATGAGCAGATAAAAGCAGCTCAGAACAATTCTTATGGATGAAAAATTGCGTGAAGTACTAATTTAGGGGTAGAAATAATGAACAGTAAACTGCAAGTAAAGAGGAAACTTGGTCACGTGGTACAAAGTCACGTTTGCCGTTTGACGTAAACGTGATGCTTAACCTCCCTGATAAAAAATAAGTGTTTTTTGTTTTGTTTTTTCTTTTTTACCTAAAAGCATGATCAGTACTCACCGCACTGGTCAGTGGAAATGGGGAAATCTCCCTGCATCACAGTGACTTTCATTGGATAAACACTCTTTCCTAACACTTCTCCACCGGCCAAAAGGTTTACCTGTTGAAACAAAGAATAGTTTCGAAGTTTCATTTCGTAAATCGCAGTCAACATTAGCCTTCAATGATAGCATTGCACTAAGAGAGGGTTTTTGGAACTTGGAAATGACCTATTTTTGTATTCACCGTAACGTCATCCCTACCCCCCCCCCAAACAGTAAACAATGCCGTCACCATGAATTTGGCCAATGAGATAACTGTAAAATACCAGAAACATTAATGACGATGGTGGAAGAGCAGGATCTCCATGAAAAAGGTGTATAGACGTGGTGTATATATAATAGGTGTCCTCAGTGAGAAGAGTCTCCCTACCCTCGGCTAGATCATGCGTTAGCACGGAAGCAAAGATGTTGGTATTTTAAGTGTGTCTTTTGAGCAGCTTGAAGTTCTTTTTAATGGTCCGGTTTTTAGGTGCGATGGAATGCGGTGCTGACCAAGTGGATCACGGGTTCGGAAAATGGTGCTATTCGTATTTGGGTATGTGATGATTTTGTAACAGCAAGAAACCGATATCTCCAATTTAGTGAATCAATAAGCTGGCTATTTGCTGACATCACATGACGTCATGCAAAAAACTGAAAAGACATAGCCTGCAAAACAGCCTCTATTTTTGCGTACGTGAATAACGCCAACGCAATCAAGCTAAAGTCCTGTAGCGAAGATGAAGATGGAGAGTGAGATTAAGGAGAGAAACATCAAGCCTTGAAAAACCAATTTTAAGTTTGAGAAAGAAAACCGAATGTCTCTTTCTTTCAGTTGAAGTCTAGAAAAGACACTGAAAAAAAAAAGACAAACGATACTCACCATCCAAGAACAAAAACTAACTGACGAAGGTTTCTGCGACACCAAATTTCCCGGTGGCGGGCACCCGTTTTTACTACTAACTTGTTTCCAATCCACTCACGACAGAGAGCAGACGGAATGGCCTGCGATCTATTTCTCAGTGCCCAAGGAGCAGTGTCGGCACTTTGCATCGACCAGGTGAACGGTTGCATTGTAGCAGGAGTGCAAGAAATTATTAGGTGAGAAGAGACGCCGTATTTACGAGGCGTATAACGTGTTCTCAGACCTCCGTGAGTCCAATGTGGTCACTCAAGACGTTTAACCAATCAGAATGCGATACCAGTGCGTGTAGCCACTGTTGATCACGGGAATAAGCGCGGGTTCAAGGAAGTCGCGATTGGTTTTGTGTTTTCTTCTGATTGATGGAGAAAGTGCCTTGAGATTATTTAGCTATCACAATGGCCCAAACTTTTTGCGTAGTTCCCACTTTTGTGTCTTTTACACACTTTTCATTTCCGCTCGAACTCAATTATCGCACAGGAAATAAGAATCTTTAAACAGTCTCTTGTTTCCCGACTGGTCATTGTGAGATTGTAGGGAGACAACCTCGTTTCCACGGTTCCAAGCTCCAAGCAGTACAGAATTTCGCTTGTCGTATTTTGAGCGGCGCTAAAAAATTCGATCACATAACTCCTTTGCTAAAAGACTTGCGCTGGCTACCAATCAGGCAACAACTTTATTTTCGTTTTGCTGTTCTGGTTTTTAAGTGCATGACGAGTTGTGCTCCGGAGTATTTGACATCAAAGCTCGTTGGAAGATCCGCCGTCTCGACAAGGAATACGAGAAATTCTCAACTTTTGAACATACCACTCTTCCGCACTGCCAGCGGCCAAAGGACCTTTCAATATAGAGCAACCTCTCTCTGGAATGAGTTGCAGCCTGCGCTCAAACTTAGCCCATCCGTGACGGAATTCAAGTGTTTACTCAGGAAAAAGCTTCTTAATGACTGCTTTATTTAATTAATTTAATTAATTTTATTGACCTTTGTCTTCTTTTATCATTGTTATATTCTTATTGTCATGTACTTGGTTTATAATTTTGTAATGTAAAATTGACTCTGAAAAGCCCCGTGGGGACGAGCCAATAAAGTATGTATGTATGTATGTATGTTCTCTGTTACTCGTTCCTACAGGGAAGAGTAGAAGAAGAAGAACCCTGGGAACGATTATGAAATTGGGGCGATTTTGTTCCCAATTACACCATGGGCTTATCTGGTCGTGCAATCGCTTATTTGGTCAGTTACTACAAAGTTGAGCAGAACCTGGGTCCAAATCCGTCCCCTAAAAACCGTCCCATCGGGCAATTCGGCTCAACAACGACCCAGTCTCGCGTGCAACCTTTAAGTAGCCAATCATTTTTTACATTTTGGCGGAAATTAAGAGATAAGATGGCTGCTGACTTGTCACCAGTCGTCTTCGCGTGACGAGCACGGCGAGGGCAGAGGGTGGTGGGAAGGGAGAAGATAAGTCTCTCTCGATCTCCCGCGCTTTCCTCCTTCCCATCACACCCCGCGCACCACTTGGGAGAGGCTGTAAGAGTCGACTGGAGACGAGTCAGAGATGACTGGTGGTAAAATTGATTTTTTTTGTTTTATTTTGTGTTTCTTATTCCTTCCTTTTTGTCTGGATGTTTTGACTCTGTAGAGAGAAATGTCATTTACTGAATATTTTTTCGTTCCCTAGAGTATATGATCCAGAAAGCCGTAAAATCGTTCAGAAGAATCTTGGGCACAATGATTCCGTACGCTGCATTATTCACATTCCCGAGAGGAGTCAGGTATTACTATAAAATAATTCATTTGTTTGTTTATTTGTTTTTTTGTGTGTGTGCTTTGGTTTGCGAGGGAAAACTGAGCGAGTAAAAACATAAATACCAAGCAGAAGGAGTAAGAGTATCGGATAATGATTTTGATATCGTTAGCGGGTATTGAAAAAATCGGGAAAGGGTATCCTACGTTTAAACTATTCTTAGTGTTTGTTTTTAAGAGTATGAAAAATTGATCTATCCTGCGAGCTGAGTCTGCTTGCAGGGTAAAATTGATCTCAATTTTTTCGATATTTGGGTCGTTTATCGTAAAAAATATCGTGAGAGAGTATTATCTCGTGTAAACAAGTTTTCTTTGTTTGTTTCTTTATTTGCCATAGTATGTTTCTGCTTCGTGGGATAAGACAGTTCGAATTTGGAACGCGTACAAGAAATGTAAGATAGTAGCTGTTAATTTTTGTGCTTTATTATGAATTATATTTTCTGAAAGTTAACTTTCACGTGCACATTGTTCACAATTTCATTTTCTTCATTTTATTTTTAGCTCGCAAAAAACCTGCGAAAGAGACGACCGAATTTGCTGACTCCTGATGTGGATGGCTCAGTTATATAAGAATGGCTAGAAACATAATATTTACCTGCCTACAGTGGAGTTCTAAAATATCAGAAACCTATTTATATTATATTTCTTATACACAAAACTGTAAAACTGTAAAATATGTAAATATTAATTTCAATTCTATTTTATTTTAAATTCATTTTTGTATTATAATATACGGAAGAAAACAAAAAGCATGTAGTACTATAATCCCGTTGAGTTACAGTTGGATAACATATTGTATCCGTTCAAAGGAGGCTACACGATGCGTTATTACTGGTTTGCAACCACGTGACAAGGCGGCCATGTCCGACATGGCCGCCTTGTCACGTGGTTGTACAATATATATTTTTTCTCGAAGAATTTGCATGAAAATAGAGTTTAGTTCCAGAGGAGCGAAATGCTTTTGTTCTTGACCACTAACATGGCCGCCGTGATGTCACGTAAACTAGCAATTCAGCCTTAAGGCTTCTCTTAAAGTTCAGTAAACGGTCAAGTAAGGATTTCAGTCAAAGAATTCAAAGTTACAATACCGTTTGATAGAACCTAAAGGCTAAATTATTATGAGCAGCACCACCGCAATGTAGTGCAAGCAGGTTACCTAAAATATTAACAACTGGCCTTAGCTGTTTGAAAGGCCGGTAAATAGTGTTATATACAGGGTTCTTTAGGATGATTTTTGGGTGGGGATGTGCCGCTGGGACCCTTGAACTCTTAGCCTATACCAGAGCTAGTTCAGCTTAATTTTGCTACCCTGCACTAGAAGTTACTTTCCAACCCCCCTACCCCCCATCCTAGAGTAGGTGTTTTCCAGAAACTGCTGAGAACACTAGCACAGTCCAGCCAAAACAAAGCCGATTTGATTTTTTTATATTTTTGAGTAGGCTCGATTATCAGCCGCTGTTCGGGAAAATGATCCAAGACCGGACCCGGGAGACGGCGGAAATCGAGCCTAATTTTTGAGTGGCAATTCCCTGTTTCCCTAGTCTAGACTAAAATCTTCAACCAATTGATCAGTTTCCGGGAAAATGATACCCTCTTCTAGACCCAAACTCTCTGATTTATATACCCTATCCTAGAGTAAACTGCTTGAAAACCATACCCTTTAGAGCGGCACATTCCTATATAGCCCATATATGGCAGTACCTCCCCCCACCCACCCCAGTCCCACTGGATAGCGCAATTGGTTTCCGGAACAGTTATTCACTGGATAGTGCTTTTCTCCGGTAGATAACACTATCCAGCTTTTGAACAACCGAGGCCTGAAGAGTGAGATCAAGTTTTAGTTCTTCTGATGAATCAAAGGTACACCTTCCTCGTGTCTTGCTATCTTTAATTTGGTAGTGACCCAGTGAATCAGTTTTATTAAACCCATCATCAACCGAACGAACTGCGACATCAGTAACAAGGCAAGGAAAATGATAAGCGTTAATGGAATGACGCCCAGTAGAATCGCTTCGGCCCAAACACAGCGGTATACATGTTGTTTTTGAAGACCTTGATACTCAGTTCCTGCGGAGTAATACGATGCTACTCCGACATTTAATATTGCTATGACTACCAATGTTGCCAAGGAAACAGTCTCGGCTAGGTCGGCCAAGTACTTTGCAAAGGGCTTTGTGTGGAGGTGGTGTAAAAGGAAGATAAGGCACGTGATGGCCAGGCAGACGGACCGTAAGAAGGTTTGTGTCATGAACCAACCAATCAGGATTAAGATAAATCGCCTGCCAATCAGGGTGCTTTCCCAGTAGATCTTGCCCGGTGTTTGGTCGTCTTGGTTTTGCTTGGAAAATGGTGCGCTTAGAACTTCAAGGATAGAGGCCTCTAAAGAACATTGGAGTGATGTTTCACGATCCTCTTTAAGATCAACAATAGACGACTTTGATTTCAGTTCTTGGGAGAAAAGCGGCCACTTTAACGCTTTCTTTAGGTATACAACACCGGCATAAAGCAGGTATGGAAGAGGAAAAACGCAAGACAGTAGAAACTTCTTCGCTGAAATTTGTCGCCGATGTAGGCGCAAGGAGCCGTCATAAAGCATGAATATAAAGGGAAATAAAAACAGAATAATGACTGCTATAGTGCTCTTTTGCCACCATTGATAGCACGTGATTTCCGCGTTGTAGTACCATCGATGCACGTGCTGTATTTCTACACAGTACAGTAGCCTCATTGTGGTCCCTGTCACTGCTGAGTACCCTAGCAACACGCTCTCAAGGATCGCTCCCAGGTATGGACCTTTTAAGGGAAACACTGGAGTACGCTTGCGCAGTTTGTTAAGCCCGCTGTGCAGAAGGTAAATAAACAGTATTGCCAAGAAAATTGCCATGACGACAAACACTTGAGTCAGCGTTTTGGTCAGCGGCGTGAGACCTGCAAAAGGGCAAATATTCCAGTCGCTATGAGGATATAGTTTAAAGTCGAAAATGCTTGTTATTGGAAATACAATCTTATCTGTTAATAATTTTCCTGCACCATATGATGGAACAGTCAACAGTCCTGCAACTTGATAAAAATAAAAGAGAATTTTCAGGTAACCGTGGGAAGAAAACGATGACGTAGCTATTGCTTTCTGTCCATTTTCCGATTTATTGACGTCGTGGTAATCTTTTCGGCTGTTACTTGAGATGAACCATGTCAACATTTTCATTATCTTTTGAAAAACTGGAGGTTTACGGATAAGGTAAAACGCGAATAACATTGCGCAAATGAAAAATACGATCAGGTACCAGAGATGAGTGCATTCCTCGTCCCGAGCACAGTTAGTGTGGAATAACGCCTCGCTGAAATTCTCTTTACAACTGCCACAGAGAATCCCTGTCCGGTTACCTTGACAACCAGACTTCTGATAGCTTTCATTGTGGTAAGGGCACTTTTGATTGACAGCTGGGCAGCAGTACCCATGTGGGCACAACTGAAAATGTACCGTGTCACCCATGGGGTACCCCCAGAAATTTGGCCTTGCCGCCACTTCCTTGGTACAGTTGCCTCCATTGGGACATGGTAGGCACTTTACGTTGTGCCCCATTTTTAGACCTCTACTTGAGCCCCTTTTTATACTGTACGTGCTTATAGAGCAGGGCTTAGTTAGAATAGAGAACCATGTTACCCACGTGGTCTTCTTGTTAATGGTTTCCCAATGTGGAAAGTTATGGAATATCAGCTTGCTTCCTACCGGGGATTTAATTTTCACGGAATGGTCGATAGAAACGTTGTTTGCACCCTCAACAAAGATTAGACCTTCTCCGTCATAGCTGAGGGGATCAGAAATAAACGAGCTCTCGGTAACACTTACGTTTCCAAAACTTGTTACCTTTAAGAAGCCATTATATGGCTGCCCTTCTGTTGTGTTAAAGATGTTAGACTTTTCCGACTGGTAAAACTTCGTTTTGAAAATTGTTAATCTGGTCGAACGTAGCTGAACCGACAAATGAGATCCGTAGGCGCCTCCAAAGTTGTTTTTAAAAGAACAGTTTTCAATTCGGACTACATCAGCGTTATAATTATTGATAGCGCGCTTTTTGCGACACCAGAATTTCCACGAAACAGGGTGTTGTTCATGGCTACTATTGCACCTAAACTGTTCACACTGGTTTCCAGGCAATGGTCAGACGTGCCAGAAATCTCTACCACCCCTGACTGGCAGAAATTGTCCTCGAAGGCACTCCCTTGAAAACGCAAGGAATATGGCGATTGATTCATAGACACGTGGAAGATATTACTTTTCCCTCTGCAGTTGTTTCTTAGGAGCGAGACGTTGGTTAGCTTAAAACCTGCGTTGCTCTTAATTCCTACGTTGAGACTTATCATAAAGTTGTCATTGTCGCTTATCAAAGTATTCTCCAAGGATACATCACCTGCGTGTTGAAAGAATACCCCTCCTCCAGCGTTATGTTGAATGGTACAAGAATCGATCTTCAGGAAGCCTTTGAAGAGGACCAAAATGTCGTATTGGGCGGGAGAAATGGCTTTATTTTGAATAAACTTGGTGTTTTGTATTTTCACACGCGCTTGGGGTGACGTTAACAAAACTAAATGCAAGGTCCCTGTCTCTACAGCGCCTGAATTCCTAATGAATTCACAGTTAAGGAATAAAATGTCTTGATAAAGTGTTTTCAACAAGTTAACTTTTATAGCTCCAGCAATCTTTTGTTCGGCAGTATTTTTGACGAAGCTGGTGTTTATAAGTAGGAGATCCTTCATGTAATCCACATAGAATGCCATGGCTCCAGCCCCGCCAAAGCTACATAAGCGATCCACATTGTAAATTTTATTTCCAATGAAATTTGAATCGTGAATATTGATAGTGGCATTGTTTAGATGGGAATCCATTGTTCCAACAGCCAACACGCCGCCAGATGCAGCAGATGTACCAGAGCCTTCGTTTTGAATAAAATGACATCTTTTGATGTCCAGCTTTAGTAAAGTTAACTCAGTGAATGCGCATGCGCCACCGTTAATCCCAGCATTGGAGCGAAAAAGTGTCCTCGACATGAAAACGAGGGCTTCTCGTCTGAATCCTGTCATACTTAGGGCTCCTCCATCTGTATCCTCCATTGACTTTGCCATTTTATTTTCGAAAAACGTACCCCCAGTAATTTCAAGTTGAACCGAGTTTCCATCACGAATGTTGATAGCCCTACCAATGTTTTGCCTGAAGTGAATCTTCGTTAAGTTTATGACAGAAGTGCCTCTGATGTCAATCACACTTTCTCTTGCACAGTTATTGTCAATACTCCCGAACTTCATCTGCATTGTTACGAGTCCTTTTCTTCCCGATCGAATTTCCATACATGCTTTTCCAGAACAGTTGTTTCTTAAGACATTGATATTCCTTAAGTTAACTTGAATTTGAGCGGACAAGCTTTGCGGTGAAATACTCAGGAGCGCGCTCTCTAAGCTGTTCATACGGAGCTTATTTTCAGTGAAGAACGTATCTGTTATGTTCAAGTTCACCGAATCACCGCGAATCTTGATACCACTGCCACTGATGTTGTAGAACGTGCACCCAGAAATACTAATAGTTCCAGTGAAACCACGTGAAAAATTAAGAGAAAAAGCGTCATTAGAACTATTAACAAACATGACCCCTGACATCTTAAGAGAACAATCGACAAGATTCAGGGAGGTATTTACGAAAGTGATTCCCTCCAAAAAGATACCGCCAGAAGAGCTGTTTCTGAAATCGCAAGAAAGTTGCAAGCTTTTGTTTCTACAAGCAACAAAAGCTTGAGTTGTGCAGCTGGCAATCGAAATACCGGCTATGTACTGTATGTGCATTCTTGTGTCGACATCGCAGGGGTATGGATCACGTGACGTTCCCAACCCGTCGATGTTGATGACGTCGCCTTCGTGCGCAAGCGTAGTTGCTTGGTAGATATGTTTACAAGGGTGAGACTTTACTAAGCCACAACCGTCTTCAACAGTTCCATTGAGTCTAGATACGTACCACTGACTCGCAGAGACACCTAGTATTGAACCAAAGAAAAACACTGATAAAGGCATGTTTTTACCTTTTGTGTACCGGTATACTGTATACCACAGTCCATCATCCCAGAGAGTCCATCTCTTATGCAAGGCCTGGGTAATAGCGTCGAAGACATTCAGACTACCGTTATAGTTCCATCTTAAGCCCCCCTCCCCCTGCCACCTTTGCGATATTTTCATCTTGGCTTGCTGGACCCTGCGGTTGTTGGAATCTGAAGTTTATTCGGGCGTACTTTCTATTCAAGATAGTTTTTATTCGAATTGTTTTTACAGTCCTGTCTTTTGCCTGACCTCTTATACGAGTTTGTCATACCACGCTTAAATGTCTGTGGGGCGATTACAACTTCTTCTTTAAAGACTCGGAGTTTATTTGGGGAAGGCTTTTTTGCTTCCGGTGCAGCGTTTCCCACTCCTGGCCTACACGTACTTTAAAAAATAAAAAATAATATAAAAGTAAAAAGAAATCTCTCATTCTCCCCAGGCCCCTCTCCCCCTCTCTAAAAAAACAAAATAGAAAGAAAAAAACAAACAAACAAACAAAAGGAAAAATTGAAAAAAAATTGGGATTTCTGTTCTGGCGTAGCGTAACGGTGCTCTCCCGTTTTCTTTGAGCCTGCAGGATGGTTCGTTTAAATATATATTTTCTGTTTTATTCTTTTGTTTACTTCTTCTCGCCTTGCAGTAAGGATCAGTTTGCCGATTTATGAATTTCAGCTGCTGTGGTATTGCGGTCTTTGCAAATTAACGCTGCTTGGCCTCTTGAAGCATTTATCCCTTTTAAATGTGGCTTATCAAAATACATAGACATAAGTAATCAGTCTACAAATGAGATATACCCACCAAAAAGCCAAATTGACAACCAAAAAAACAGCCGAACATCCATTAGTAACCGATCGAGTCAACGAACTCTCTCCAAATAACATTGTCGATAATTGTTGTTTTTTATTTCTGGAACCGACCAACGCCGGAAGTAGCCAGTTTAACATGAATGTTTCCCGATATAACAGGTAACTGCTGCCCGTTTTCCGGGGAAAACCCCGTCACGAGGACGGACCGAGGTGGATCACAAGACCGTAGATTCGGACCTCGCCCGGAAATTCTTCAACCTTAAAATCATGCGCGAAAATAAAAATATAAGCCATATACTAATACTATTTTTATGGCGCTTAAGTGTTATATCACTGACCAAGTTTAATACTAAATGGCGTTCTAAAAGAAGTTAGAAAATCCAGTTAGTGCAAAGCGGAAAAGGGACCGGAAGCCGGGTTCAGATAATGTGGGTCATTTTTCGTAGTGGCTTATATACCGTAAAAAACAAAGGATACTCAGAAGGCGTGGTTGCTAAACGTTCTGTTCAGAGTTGTAACTTGCAAAGAAGCACAATTTAGCTGTTTATAGGCTATGTGACGAGGAATTTTTAATGTTAAAGGGTAATTCTTGCAAGCTATGCATCCCTCTTTGGCGCCTCATCTTCATGGCGACTGCCTAGAAATTATAGGGCAACTGCATCGCTGTCACGAACAGGTTAGTAGTTAAACGTGTTGTGCTGTAAACACGTGCCTGCTTGGCCATGTTCTTGTGCTGTATACAAATTTTTTTTCGCCTTTCTTTACAGCATCCTGTTGGGAAATTCCTAGGCGAGTGCAATGATATCAAAAGAGCATTGAATAGGTGTTTAAAAGAGGAGGTATTTATTAAAGTCTTTTTTATCTGATATCCATTTCGCTTCATTAGTTGAGGGTAGACGTGTTATGTAATTCTAACTTTGAGTGATGAGGACGAAATTCTCTGGTTTTGCCATATGGTAATATTTGTATTAGAATTTTTATAAAAAGAGGTTTTAAAATTTTGATTTTGAACATTGTCAGGGGTGTGAATGATAAATCAGTCAATAAATTATGTTTATAAAAATTAACAACGATGAATAAATTGAGTGGTTGTTCATCCAGCTCAGCCCTGACTGAAATTATTGAGTAACAAAGAATGACATAACAGAAATGAGAATTTGTGAAATTATGGGATTTGTTGTCATCCTCTATGAGACTAAGATGAAAAATGCTTCTGTACCAAAAATCAGTGAGTTTGCACCAATTGACGGTGAGATATTAGCATCCTTATGTTTTGACAACTGCATGCAAATCCTTCAAAAGCCAATTTTAGAGGATTTGTATGGAGTCTTAAGTAACTATCTCTGTGCACATATTAGGTATAAGCAACAGGTCTGAGAGTAAAACCTCACCAAATTCATACATGTAAAAGTAAAGGGAGGGTGTCAGTATACTGGCCCAACTACCAATCACATGTACCATCTCTGATCACAATAATTATTGACTCTTTAATAATTATTAGCCCAGGTGGTAAGCATTTCCACGCAAGTTATTGCACATCTGCAAGAGTTTTCACAATAACTCAAGTGGATGAGTAATAACTACAGCCAAATGGTTGCTACACAGGCTACTTGCCAATTCTGATCCACACTTTATTGCAATAATAATTTAATATTGTTAGTTTTATACCTGACTATGTCCCCTGGGGTGACAGGCAGGGCTGCATATAATAATCATGATGCTAAGAACATGATGTCTCCAAAGGAGACAAGGTCTTACTCATGCAACTTTTATGGATCTTTAAACATTGTTCTATTTTTTATGACAGGATTTAAGAAAAAGAAGAAGAAACCAAGAAGACGCAAAAAGAAGAAGAAAGACATTACAAGATTTGTGTTCAGAAAAACAGGAATAAACACTAGGATTTGTCAACAGAGTTAAACATCAGAGATGCCTCATTCATTTACAATTCAAGTAAGATAAGAGATGTTGGCATTCAGATGATAACCTATTTACAAATTACCTTCTGAAGCATTGCTCTTTCTAGATGGCTTGTTTGATTGTCAAAGTACTCTCTTTGACATTTTTATGACAATTTTTGTCAACGGTACAAATAATGGTAGAGCATTCTGAGTATCTTTAAAGTCATTCCAAAGGGATTACTATCAGACTGCTGGAATCTTAGCATGTTTTGCACTACTAAAATGGGTAAATTGTGGGGAACATTGTCATGGATCATACTTACCGGTAACTAGTATGAGTCACAATTAAAAATGAACAATTTTTGTTACTAGAAATTGGATTTCTTTTTGTGATTACTTAGTATGAAAATGGTAACTAGTATGAAAGCCTGAAATGTTACATTTACAGTATTACCATTGTGAATACTGTACTTAAAATTTGAAGCATGTCATCTTTATAGTCTGTTAATTTCAACAGATCTACTTATACAGATACATGCACAGAAGAAAACCCATTCCAACAATTTTGTGTCAGCAACAAATACCAAAAATATCTGGTAAAAAAGCTAGTTTTGTTAGACCCTAGTAATGTTGGTTGTTGGATGTTCAGCAATGTTCTTGCATTGTTGAGTCAATTCCTGGGGTAGCAATATTGAACATGCCGCTGAAATAATATCACAACATTGTTGCCTGATATTTCTTGCAAACGACCGCAACTGCAATCTTCAATCATAGTGATCCCTAAAGCTCTGAAACTATAAAGTCCGGGGAGCATAGCACGTTTCTTTTGTGAATAGCTTACGTCACCAGCATGGGTCATCTAGCACTGCTGGAACACAGCCCTGTTGTTGTTTGAAGGACTCTGCTTAATATGATTGACAGTTATCTTGCAGTCCAGCGATCCTCACTGCAAAAGATAAATGTAAATTGAATGTTATTGATCCTTAATTCTTAATGATGTGGCAGTCCATTGATTCAAAGTTGATTTTGACAAAGAAAAAGAATAACTTGGAAGTGCAAATACACTTCAATTTCTTGATATACTGGGTACCTTCTTTGAGGTTTAATCTACTGAAAATTAAATGTTATTGTAGTCTCTACAGGGGCACCCAACGACAATTTTCGGAAAATATGTGTTCGGAAGACGATTTGCGATCTAGAATTTTCGGAACATTTGTTGTAAAATTTCTTGCTTGCCTGCCTCTCCTAGGATTTTCGAACATCTAAAAAATGGTATAATTGCCCATTTCTAACGGATTTTTACTCTTAAAAGGTCACCTAGAATTTTCGTGAACCTTTTTCGTGGCTGAAATTTTCGAAAAGGTAAGTTTTGATCCCTATAATTTTCGGATCACTAGACTTTCAGCTAGGAAATCCGAACAGATGAAAAATTTCTAGGGGATAAAAATATGCCTATATCTACCGTTTAAATACTAAAATACGTTTAACAATGCTATGTTTAAGTGGTTTTGAGCTATCTTCTCGTTGGGTGCCCCTGTCTCTACGATAACTAAGGAGTGAAAGAGAAACAATCAGTTTACTGCAACAAGTGGAAATTAACGGAATTCACTTTGCAAGCTTATACCTAGAGTTCTTTTAATTTGTTAACATGTTCCTAGCATTCATTTCAACACAATGAAGGGCTGGCAAAACAGTTGGGCTTTTGTGTTGTTTTCTTTACAAGTAGCCCAATGGTAAAGCAAAGTTTCATGGCTTGTTAAGAAAAATAACAGACTGAATACAGTTTGGGCTAGCTTCATGGAGCCCCACCAGAGGCTAGTAAACTGAGTTAACGTCTTGCTCTTTGAGCAAGCTGATTTGATTTTCTTTTGTGTGTCTCACCTTGTGCAAACATACATGTAGTACAGCAATGCGGAGGTCTACATGTGAACTCTGTCAGTCTGAATCGTAGTATTAAGGCAGCCTATAAACTCAGCATTTATACTCTGGGTTCTTGCATCCTGCCATTTTGTGTCTCTTTCAAAGGTTCTTTGTTGGTTTTTGTCCATTATGCTTGCAATACTATTTACATTTTCCTTTTTTAATGCTTATGAATAGAACATGGAGATTCTTCTGGGTTTCGAAACGGAGAAAACTGGGGAAAACCTGGAATACTGAGCAAAAAATTTCACCCAAATACAGGGTCACATCTCAATACGGGATACTGATAATGAGATCTATTGGGCGTCCCCACCTCCCCCTCCCACCCGTCCTCTTTGCTCCCAGAAATGCCAAAAAAAAAAAAAACATTCCCTACCTCTATAATTTACGGACACCTCTGTAAAGCGGACAATTGGTTCTGTCCCTTTGCTCTCCGTATTAAAGAGGTTTGACTGTAGAATAACATTCATTTTTAGCATACCCTGTCCCACGGCAATTTGATCGGATACTTGAATGTCTCATAGTCAATTAGTTGATGCCCACTGTGTTGGAACTAACTGCGTTGTCCTTATCAGCAAGAATAGAATAATTTCGTTCACCATGGATAAGTTCGCCAAAGGATTCTTGTCTTTGCTGGTAAATGGAGCGAGGTTTACTCTGCTTCAGGTCCTGCTACCAGGAATTAGCACCGATAAAAGTGGTGCATGCAGTAACATTTTTATTTATTTACATTGATTGATTTTAAGTTCTAGGACGAAAACATGTTCGAATTTTGTTTTTGTTCAGACGGAAATGTTTTGTCCGATTAGAAGAACACAATTTACAACCCAATTTTTTTTCTTCTCCCTATTGTATTTTTGTGCACTTTTAAACCTATTGACTTGAAAATGGTCATCTTATTTTGGTTTGACTTTTTAAGCTTTAGACTCTCGTTGTTATTCTGTATTAATTATCAAAAATTCCGAATAGGGATGAGGGATTGAACCTATCATCGATTTACAATCCGCTCTTGGGGATTCGTAACTTTTCTGTTACTCAAACTGTCACCTCACAGCGCTGATGGAATCTGGGTGATTCGGACGAAAAATTCGTTTCGTTTCTTATTTTTCCGCTCTGAGTTTTGGAATTTTCTGCACTAAATAATAATAATAATAATAATAATAATAATAATAATAAAAAAAAAAGAAGAAGAAGAAGAAGAAAAGAACAATTTAGGTACCTACTCGTTTTCACTGAAATGCCTAAAAACAATGGTACTTACATTTAAACAGTGATACAATGACAATACTTATTATACATTGTACTCACTATCTGTCTTCTTACTGGCTAAGAGCCTACAGCTAATTTGAAAATTAGCACAACCTACAGATTAGTTAGTTATCTGTGATAACTGACTAATCTGTAGGTTGCGCACGCAATGCGTGATTTCCAATAACACTATCAATTCAGGTTCCTAGCGACGGTGCCTTTGGTTCGGCTGATAACACTTACCTCGGCCTTGATTATTCCGGATATCACAAAAACCTCATCCAATATATAATTGTTTATAATGATTTGGATATCTCATAAAGAACAAGTACTTGCCTAAACTAAATGATTATTGTAAACTTTTGCGCGATTTTACAAAATATCATGTCCTACAACCGCCCCGGCGCTCATACTCATCGGCTATTAGGGACGACAACGAGAACGTCAGAAAAACAATAGGTTTTATAAGCAGAACAAAAACTTTGCACGTGCACCGCGCTTTTTTGTACATTTCTTTGCCCGGTTTTGCACGACTACGACGTGAAAATGCCTAATTTCGACTTTTGTGGATGACGTAAACAAGCAACGACGAAATTCTATTTCTCTTTCTGTACTTGGATATGGTCCCTAGGAATTCAACCCTAGAATGGTTCGTCTACATTTGGCATAGTAAGTGGGTACGAATAATTGCGATAAAGACTGTAAGAACGCAAATTCACCTTTTAAGCGACGTTCTCATTGCCGTCGCGTCGTTTGATCTTAAAGTCTCTATTCTCGTCACTAGAGCCACCCCCTCGGTTGGCCCTCAAAGACCACTTCAAAAAAACCGACGGGCCCTGAGGATGAGAATGTACACATACGTACATGGCTGCGCGCGCGCGCACGTAGTGAACTCGTTAGAACCCATTTCGCTCATGCTTTCCACAGGCGGAGTCAAGGCGGCACCCAGCAGAACACCGCAAATTCGCCAAACCACAGACGACGATGATGATTTTGTGATTAGAATCATCGGTGGAGCTATCGTTCTTGGAATGATTTGATGATGTACGCATGTCACTCATGCTTCTCCGCTCCTGCCGTTGCCGACAGGATAACGCGGGCGCAATTCTTAACTTGACAATTAGAGTGCAGTTACCGTGCCAGTTTCCCATCGGTCCATCGTTTCTTCACAAAGACGATGGTATTACCCTAGTAAACCAAGACAGAACCACATTATTTTCAGTCAGTGGGAATGCAATAAAAAGAGAGGAGAAAGTAACCTGAGAAAACAGACGCCACTAACGGTTTCCAGGGCGGATAAACGCGTCATCAGTATGGAATTTCTGCGCTGGTTTCTCAGACGTTATTTCGCGGGGAAACCGTTAGTGGCGTCGCTAATGGCGTCTGTGTCCCCAGGCTAATAAGGAGAAAGACTTTCTTGCGACCACAGGCTCGGCTGGACCTGTAATGTCAAACGTTCGAGGTGTTTTTTTTTTTGTTTTTGTTTTATTTACTGATATTTCATTAACCGATAATTAGAAACAAGGGCAAGTGCGTATAAAATACTTAGTTAACGTAACAACCTGCTCATTATGCTCAAAATATTAAGCTTCTTTCCGTTAAAAATGCTGTGTAGCCTAGTAAAATTATGTCTAACTATGGAAAATCATCACAATTTAAATTTGTAGACTATTTATTGTGACCTTTGGTCACCTCTGCTAACATAGTCAGATGCATAGTATAAGTTAAGGGTGGAGTGGGTGGGTACTGCGTGTTCCATTAGAGCGTTGTGTGGGAGACTGGGATGGAAGGAAAGCTATTAAAAACTATTACAAAGCTTGAAAAACTATTTCAGTAATGTCAGGGAACACTTCGAAGAGAACTGAGATGACACCTAAGAAGATTAGTCACATTTAGTAATCACATTTTACGAGTAGTTCTGACTTAAGAGCTGGCTATACCTTATTGATACTACCCACCTCAGGGAATGTTATGACAAAGGGAAACAGGGTAACAATAACAGTAAGTTTATAAACAAATCCTTTCTCGAGATCAGAAAAGTAAAAGGCGTTTTATGTGTTTAAAGGAGAGATATTCCACCGAAACAATTTTGAGGTGCGTGTTCTTAATGTTATGTAATTTATCAAGCATGAAACGCAGTGTTTCATCTCCAGATGAACCAGCGGAGTATTTTTGACGAACTTCGAGGTGTTTCATCTGGTGATAAAACACTGTCAAATGTTTGATATTACACCACACTTAAAGACCGTAGAAATCGCACAGCAGAACTACAGTTTTTCCCAGACGAAAACTTTTATTAAATACTATTTAGAATAATACATACACAAGAAATCTACTGAAAATCTACGAGAAAAAATTAGAATTTATACATATTTTACATTTTTGGGAATTTTTGTACACTGTAGTATTCTTGCTTATGAAACTTGCGTTAGATTCATCCAAAAGAATGTGTTGTGTTCGCTGCCAGATTGTACTGAAGAATTACAGATGTTTTTTCGAGAAAGTGATAAATACATATTACAAAGACAACTGCAGCACAAATTAGGCTTAAATTAGAAAATTTATACAATTTTACACCATAAGAAATTCATTCCCACTTATTGACTGGGCCGAGTACCAGATTCAGTCGAAGGATTTCGTTCGTGTTGAACTTCTGAAGTTCCTCCCTGCATACCAGGCAGTGGCGAACTTCGTATTCCGTGCGGAGAAAGAAAACCGGAAATTACTGGCAGGTGCGTGACTGAAGACGTAATAGGACCACTAATAAACGAATCACCTGGACTTGCACTTTGCGGCTGCGGTGCCTGCAGTGGGGCTCTCGTGCGGTTTCCGTACGGGTTAGAATATCCGGAGATTACTGGCGGGTGCGTGACTGAAGACGTAACAAGACCACTAAGATGTAGACCACCTGAACTTGCACTTTGCGGTTGCGGTGCCAGCAGTGGGGTTCTCATGCAGTTTCCATACGGGTAGGAATATCCGGGGATTACTTGCGGGTGCGTGACTGAAGGCGTGACAGGACCACTAAGATAAGGATCACCTGAACTTGTACTTTGTGGCTGCGATGCCAGCTGTGGGGCTCTCATGCGGTTTCCGGGGATTACTGGCGTGTGTATCACGGAAGACGTAACAGGAACACTAAATTGAAGTTGCGGATAACTTGGACTTGCACTTTGCGAATGAAATCCATACTGCGGGGATCGCAGCGTTTCATGAGGGAGGAGACTTTCCAAATTAACTGTGGAGTGGGTATGGGTTGATACGCCAGGACCAATGAGATATGGATCATCTGACATCGTAATTTGCGATTGCAATCCCTGGAGACGCGCTCCTTGCATTCCAAGTGGGGGAACAAATGCCGGGATTTCTTGCGGGTAAGTGACAGCGGAACCTGCGAGATTTAAATCAAACGGCATTGTATTTGGGGGCTGAACTCTCTGTTGTGGCGGTTCCAGCATTCCACGCATGGGAAGATACCCAGAGTGAACAGGAGGGAAAGCAACTGTAGAAATGCCAGAACTGCGGGGATGCGGGTACCCTGGAATTGTACTTCGCGGTTGCAATGACTGCAATGGTGATTCCAGCACTCCGTAACGGAGGGGATGTTCACTGAAGGGTGCCAGGCTGTGGCTGAAGAAATGCGACGTAGGAATGGGAGCTCCTAGAGAAAATAAAATAAAAATTAAGACCCCACGAGTTAACATAAAGGTGCAGTGTAAACGACAGGTTTCACACTCGTGTTCTTTAAGTATTCTCCTTTTAGGCTTTTCTAGCATTATACGCCCTCTTAGGTTATTGTACAATATTAGAAATTAAAGCAACGCCCACTTAAGTCAACACAAGAAAAAGTCCAGTTTGGAGATATTAGAAGACAGACTGTAGGAGAAAAGTGCCCTCAGCGCTAGCTGTTAAAAAGGTGAATAGTGCTGTTCACTTGGTATCTCAATATCTAATGGATAAAGGTGTCGATTTTTCAAATACTTATCCTCTGGTTAGTGATTTTTCTGGTGGATAGCGCTATCCAACTATTAAAAACACCCGGGCCTGTATCTGTGTATTGTAGTAGGGAAGACAGGACCGTTTAATACAAGTTACAGCACTACGTTAAGTCCTGTACATTGTCTCATTGGTACTCAAGTCAGTCATGGTGTGACTAGCCTATTAAATTGCAGAACTTTGTTTTAGTTGTAACACGGATGGAAACCTTACCAGCAGAATGGAGAGGTTCTGGAACTGATCTCGCTGTTCCAGGATTGTGTGACGGCACGTCCTGAGTACTAAGGAGAGTGTCCCTCTAACAAGGGACCAAAGAAAGACTAATCAATATCGGTACGGAACCAAAGTAAACGTGTATCAATCTCCGGCTAACAATCATTTGACAGTTTTAAGATCACTCAACTAAGTGTATGATCTGGGAAATAACCAGCTGACTCTTTGGATATACTGAGCATGAGCCTTTCTGTCTATAGTTAACTCTCTCTAAGATGGATACCAACTCCAATTGTCCGTCAGAGAGTGCTGTCCGCGTGTTACTAGTATATAGAGTTTAGTTACAGTAGAATGATTGGAAAACTAGCACCCAGTGTCCGTCTTACCGGCAGAGTTTTTAGCCTAATAGAGAGGTTAGTTACAGGGTTGTACGTCGAGTTCTAACACTTTTATAGCCCAGCGAAGTTGAATAACTCTCCTTTTAAAACGTTTTTTATTGAGAAGGCGCCTGTTCCATGAAATCTCTCTCGGCAAATGTAAATCCTAGCCAATGTTTAATAACAATTTCGTGAATACAACCTCATTGCCTCATTAATAGACAAACAACCCACCTCGGGCCCGTCCTGTGTGACCGTAGACAGGCCAGAACCTCTGAAAAGATACGAATCATAACCCGAGGATCCTCCAGGTGTCAAGATGGTGGATGGGATACTGTGGTGATAGGTGTGGATATCAGGGGAGGAGTAATGCTGTGGATACTGAAAGTTATGAAGGGGGGTACCACTGAAGGGTGCAGCAGGTGTCAGACCGTGATTGGATCCATGCACTGTAGGAATGGACGGCACTGCTAACATTGGATCAGCTAAAGGCAGAAATAAGTATCTCACGTCACATGATGGTATAAAGGAAACCACCGATTTCAGACTGATAGACTTCTAGAACATTTATCTTTTCTTAATGTCATGCCCCCTCGTTTTACTACTTAAGTTTAAATAATTTGTGCAAACAACGCTCACTTGGGTAACACCAGAAAATATCAACATCGGAACAGGAGAAAGAGGATCATTTCCTTTTAAACTTCCTCAGTGACTGTTCTAACTATTAACATGCTTTTCGTTTCTATATATGGCGGCAAGGCCTAATGCTCATGCCGGGTAGTACTGCGTAGAGTATCTTTTTGGTCTATAAACAGACTAATGAATAAACAGTCGTGGAAATCCCATTTCTTTCATGACAGGATGTAACAACAGCAACTTTTCGCATGTCTACACCGCAATTATTAAAAAAAGGAAATCTCAGAAAAGAAAACTGACATCTGACCGCAACGAACTCATGTACAACTTCTTGTTAGTGATCAGGGTGTTAGTCGCCAATAGGTTTTGTTACCGATGATCTGTGATTGGGAAGGCGGGGAACTGGGGGAAGGGGGGTAGGGGACAAAAAAACCTTACCAGTAGGATTAGGAGGCGCTGGAAATGTTCCCACGGTGTCTTGTTCGTCAGCGGGGAATGGTGAATCGTGAATACCGAGGGGAGGAGTCTCTGCCAGAATCTGTGCGAGTGGTAAAAGAAAACAAGAGTTAATGAGACCCCGTTCCTGGCGTTCAGATAGTGGAGAGTGGCACATTCCACTATCTGAACTCCTGGAACAGGCTAGGAGTTCATGAGCCAATAAGATGATTGGGCAAAAAGAAACTCTTCTGTAAGTCGTAGAAACAAAACTATACAAAGACAGAACCTCAGTCTACTATTGACTGGTTTGATCCAAGCCTTCAGCTCCATGTTTGCCGCTTAAAATGCGTAAAAATGCTCAACTACAGCGATAACGGTGAAATTTTCAAGTCATTTAAAATCACAAGGATCCACATTTTCTTCCAAAATCCGGCTTGTAAAACATTCATTTACGAAAATCAGCAAGTTTTTTCAAAGTGCCCTTAAAACGATTAAATCGACTTCCCGAACGGTAAAACACCTATGAAGGTCGCTTTTAAAACGAGAGGTATTTCCGAAATTGATCGCAGTCCGTTGCAATATTGTTCGGACAGTAACGTCCACAATTAAAAGCCATCTTTGTAACAGAACCGTTTTGGTATGACTAAAACTAAGATTAAGAAGTGAGCTATAACTTGTTACTATAAGACATATATTCAAATCCACTGTTTTGATTTGAATCAGTTTTTATGAAATCGCGACAAGACAAAACAAAGAGCCTGAAACTACTGTGATACAAAACACATTTCCTGCATGTTCCCCCAGTTTCACCTTATGATATGTGAACTCCTGAAAAGGTGAAGAAAAAGCATACTCTTTTTGGCAAAGTTGATTACCAACCTGTTGTTTTTTCGGCTGTGATTCATTTGATGAGTGAGAAAAGAGACTGGGGTACCACCTTTTCCAATCTTCTTCTGATGGCCATTCATGTTCAGGCTTAGGGTTGCCGCTTTCCCCATAAACCTACAACAAATCACAAAATAACACAAACACCAATCAACTTTTAAAGCAACGTTTAAAAGATCGAAATTGTAGTCTAAAAGCTTTCTTTAAGTGATAAGCAATGAAAGGGTAAAAATAACCCCTGGGGTTAACTACTATGTGAAGGGGACGTGAATACTCATCGGACAACTAGAATGTTACCCCCCCCCCTAGAGACCAATCTGGGTAAGGTTCAAGCTGATTTCACCCCGAAAAGAGGTCATTCTACAACACATAGTCAAACTAGTACTATAGAAATTTCTGCTTGCGACAAAACTGTTTTTCTTCTTTAATTTAGTCAAGTCTATTATTTTAGTGAAGCTAAATTTAGGACTAAACAAGAAATTTTGCTCATTTTTCAGTCCGTTCCAAGGCCTTTTCTAGTTCAAGGTCTTAAAATCTACATGCCTTAAACTGTAATTTCGTACGGTGAATGGTCTTGCGAGTACTGGTGTGCCAAAAAAACTTTCTAGTGAGTGTCTCAAAATTAGGTTGCTGCCGCGGCAAGTTACTGATTTTTCCTTGTGAACCCCAAATTTCCGAATCTTCGTGCGTTAGTGTTTAGAAATTACCTACATGCAAAAAAACCCAGGGCCTCACGAATTAAAGTTCTGTTGAAAAAAGGAGTTAAAAATACGAAAAAGAGGGGGAAACGACAAAACGAACAAAAAATACATCTGGCTTCTTAGACGCATGCCAGAAGGTGCCCGCAGCTTAAAGACCCGGCACATTCTACTTTTCAACCCAAGACTTTCAAAACAGCAAAATCGCACAATATACTCTACAAGTGTGAATTATTGAAACCTTGGAAAATTACTTTGATCAAGAGATCATGCATAATCCCATCATGATCTCTTAGTCTGATAAAATTCTCACAGATCGGTTTTTCCATAATAGTGGGGGTTGGGAGGGGAGGCGCAGAAATCTGCAGACACGCGAAGAAACGCTTGCTGCGCTGCCAAACAAAAGGCGGGGAAATTCTACCACGTGGGTAGTTATATAACCAATCAGCTGTCGCCACGTCACAAGCCTTCTCTTACGCCACTTTGAATGACAGTTTGTTGATTTTGTAGTTTGTTGTTCACTTCAGTCGAGTTTGCTCATCAAAGAAAACTTTCAACGCAAAAATACTCAAGATGGACACGAAAAGAATGAGAAAACACCGTAAAATGCCAGTTAACAAAAAATTCGTCTCATGTACTCAGGAATTTATCAAAGGATTTGTGCAAGCTAAAGGAAACTACATTTATGAACTTCAACTCATTCATACAAGACACGAAGTGACGCAGGATTTGTTGTGTTTGTCGTAAAACTGGAAAACAAGTAACCGACAAAAATAGACAGCTAGTACCATAGAGGAGTGCTTTTACCTATGATTAAATGTATGGTGTTAAATTTCAACCAAAGTGTCTCAGAGGAATTATATTTTTTGTGGAACGCTATCTCAAAAACCTACGCTACCGTGAAATTATTTACGGGAGGACAAGCATTTACCGAAACGCAAGGGACATTCAAACAAAAGGACAGCTCTAAAAAGACTTCTTCGTTTTCTGGACACTCAAAGAAACTTTACTTGAGTTTAGCTGATTTTACGAAAACCTTAGCGATAAAAGTGAAACTGTAAGTGGTTAACCTTTTTTCTCTTGATATTTGCAAATTTTGTTTGTTTGAATTCAACATGAACAGAACATATTTTGACTTTATGCTTGTTATTCATCATTTTATAAAAAGTAATGAATTAAAATTGATTGAGAAATTAATACTATGGAATTTTTGTGTTAATACATATATCACAAGTTTGTTAAGTGAGCTCATATCGAGTTGAACCAGACTCGAAGAGAAATTTCATATCTGCTCGCTGATCCATTATTTTGCACAGTGAAAACACCTTCACATTAATTTACTTGTTCTCGGTTAAAACATTTTTTTGAATTTAGTTTAATCGGTTGAAGGGAATGAATTTGAAATGATACTTTGAATCTGCTAAAGTTTGTGATTTGTTTTCAAAAGTAAATCTCGTGTTTTGTCGAGTATAAAAATGACAAAGAAATCAAAATGGCGAAAGGCAAGAGCTGAGTAGAAATAAACTGTAAACAAAGAATAAAGAAACAAATAGTGATAAAATTGGAAAACTTACGTGGTAGTATGACCACAGATAAGTGATGTTGCCGTGCTGCTTGATGGCTGATGACAGATCCATCACCTGCTGTGGAGTCATCTTCACTCCTTTAAGGTTCAGTGTCTTCAGGTGAGGAGCGCAGCTGAGATGTTTAATCAAGCTGTCTACTCCTGCACCCGGAAGAGGATTGTATGACATGTCGAGCTCCTCCAAGTTTGGTGCTTTTTTAAATACATTGTTGATGAACAACTCCACAGCAGGTGATGATGTTACATTGATATCCTGGAGGTTTAATTTCTTCAGTTTGTGTGTTATTGGGATGCTCCTCATCAGAGACTCTGTTAACTCAGCATCAAACACTTCACCGTCTTTACCCCGAACCCATATCCAGTGTGGAGCGGTGATAAACTGCATGATCTCACTGATCAGTTCCACTTCTGACCTGTTCACATCAAGAGCTTCAATCCAACAAACCCTGGAGAGACCATGACGCTTTGAACAACAGCTGCTGCTGCTCTCTTCACTTGACTCATCACCATTCATGTTTGTCTTCTTTGTTGTCTCTTGTTTACTAATAAGCGCCTTGATTATATCACAAGGAAAAGGAATGTGTTCCTCTTCAACTTTAACAATTTCAGCTAAATAAAGGTGAGTGTTGGTTTCTTCTTTCTTTAAAAAAAATTCATCAATGCTACGCCATGTTAAGTTGCTTAAAAATTCTGATGCTTTCTTTTCTCCTGCAGAGCTAACAGTAACTGCGTTTAATTGTTGTGTTAAAATGATTAAATTACTATAGTCCTGCTCTGTATAGATATAGTTTTCATTAAAAAAAACGTAGTTGGGTTTTTCGGTAGTTTGAACTAATTTTTCCTGTACGATAATATTTAGCTGCTTATCATCAATTACAAGAACTCCTCCTAAAGAGGAAAGAAATGTAGGAAAGAGGTTTTTTCTTGTCTCAGCTGAGCAGTAGAAAAATAACTGATTACAAAGATTAATAAAATGTCTTTGTTCTTTTGACAAGTCCTCCTGTGACGGTGTTTCGTTGTCGAATTTAAACTCTGTCAGTTCTGCTTTCTTCGCCGCCATTCCAAGTTGAATCAGAATGTCGCGCGCGGCTTCTTCTGACAACTGAACAGCAAATTTTAAAACCTCAATCATCTCTCGGATCTTGTTAACTGAGTCCAACTTTAAGAGGGAATTTGTACTTTCAGCCTTTTTAGATGTCAGCTCTTCTTTCAGGAAATTTCCAGCCAAGTACTCTTGTACGGATTTGTGAATAAAGTACACGCCTTTTTCACGATTCAAACTCGCCATATTTAAAACCTGAAAAAGGCCGACTTCAATCAGCCTCTCGATCAAACTGTAGCCAGCAGGTAACCGACTAACAGGGAAATAAAGCTGGCCTTGCAAAAGGGCTTCAAAGGCCAAGCGTCCTAATCCGTATAATTCATCGGAGTAATCTTTGGCAGAAACCGGTTCAGCAGACAGTTTTTCACACATGTGATCAAACATGGTCGTCATGAACTGGGCGAAGATGTCTGCGCGTTCTTTTGGTAGTTCTTCACGTGTTGTTTTCGTCCAGAGCAAGCACAACATTAAGAGCAGTAGGGGAATTTGTGCTAGTTCACTTAGGTTGTGCTGCCTTAAGTACATAAAAAACTCTTCAATATCTTCATCATCTTTCAAAAATCTACGAGCGAACTCTTCTTGACGTTGACGATTGAAGCCGTCAATTTTGAATTGAGCATCACTACAATTTCTCAACGTCTCAGCTTTCATTTCCCGTGAAGTAATTACAACACAACAACCTCTTAACTGACTTTTTTTCCAGATTTGGAAGACAGGAGACTCGTTTTTTGAACTATAAACATACTCATCGTAGCCGTCCAAGATAAGCAATACTTTTTCTTGATGGCGACAAACGTAATCATACAGGTTGTCTACGGAAATTGCACCTTTACTATCCAGCACTTCAGAAGCCCCCAGAATGGACGGAACATCTTGGAGATTACTAACGTCACGTAATCTCACCAGAAGGACAAGATCGAATGCTCCTAATGTTTCTGAATATCTCTGCTGGGACCAGTCAAAAGTTGCTTTCTTCGTGAAAACAGTCTTGCCGATACCTAGGTGACAATATGAACAAACTGTCAATACGTCTTCAACAGATTTGTCAGTTTACTTTTATCATGTGAAGTGACGTGACGTGGAATCTAAAATATCGAAATGTGAATTTTTAACTTTCATAAAACTTAAAGAAAAATTCTTCTTCTTCTTTTTCTTTTTACGGAATTATGTTTAAACTTTTTATACCACATGCAGAGTGAACAACATATGGGTAGCCTTTGCCTCTATAGTTACGCCAAAAAGAAGTTTCCCTGGCTCGAAGGAGGCATTTTGGAATTCTTATAGCTTTGATTAAAGATGAAAGTTTCATTCATCGATAATGGTATCTCATTTACATATTCAAAATTATTCATGATAAAGACAATGGAACTGAATCCTTCATAGTCACAGACTATTTTTAAAAATCATGTAATAGATTAGTGCTAGCACTTAGAAAAGTGTCCCTTATTGGCTAACTGTTAAGCTTAATACATTGACACTAAAATAAAGTTATTATTATTATTATTATTATTTTTATTATCATTATTATTATTATTAGGGCCAGGTTGTTCAAACCTGGGTTAAGATAACCCAGGGTTAGTGCGAAATTTGAATTCAGTAATGAAAGCTTGAAAAGCAAATTCAGTTTAATTCTTTTTGTCTACAATTTGATGATTCGACATTCTAAAAAGAAAATTAAAAAATTTAAAAAAATTATCCAAGAAATTCTTTTGTTAAAAAGAAAAAGAAACCGGGGTTAAAATTTAACCCCAGGCTTGCGCTATGGCTTTCAACCGTGAACTGGGCCAAACTGCCAGTCATTAGTCTATTGTGAAGGTTGTGGTACAATTTCATCCCTGAAAGATTTTTTTTAGTTTATCCTTTTAGCATACATTTAATAAACTTGAATTTCAGATTAATTAAGTCACAATTTTATTACCATTATTACAACATTAATTGGAGTCTACAGTGTATGTTATGATAATTGCTCTAAAGCCAATTAAATACATTGTTTATTATCAGACTGGTTAACAAAAAAACTTTGTTTAAACTTTTAATAATATTTATTTACAATAGCAACAAACCAAACTTTTCATTGGGTTTGACAGCATGGTAAAAAATTACCCCACTTGGAAATGTACATAATGTCAGCAAAAGACTCAAGAAACCTGCACATCACCAGTTGATAAATTGCTGGATTAATTATACAAGTAGAACAATGGGTTCCTGTGTTCTTGTTTTTCGCTAGCCTGCGTAGCATGGCGGTTTTGGTTGGGAACGCAAAGTAATAAAAGTGGGTGAGGGCAGAGAATACTTATTCTCCAGTTAATTAACTTAAGACAATTCTTACTCAATTCACTCACTTACCTGGCTGTCCATAAACCAAAATTCGCTTAGGCGCAGGACGAGGGCCTCGACTGCCGAAAATCTCAGTGTAGTGGTTAAGTTCTTCTTGTGTTACTCCTCTGGGTGTCCTGTGATCCTTGACCCAAGACAAGTCTGTGTAGATCTCATCAATATCAACAGCAGAGTTCTGGTCCCATGGAATGATTTTGACTTTGCTACTGGTTTCATAAAGTGATCGCAGCTGTTTCTGGCACTCCTCAAGGCAAACAGCATCAGCACCTGTTAACAAGGATCGTTTGTCAGTTCCAAGAAGGTTTTTTTCAATAATTAATAGTAGTTGATTCACTTGATTACTAGCATCCCTTACCAGGAGGGGCAGAGTCAATTTACAAAAATTAATAAGAGAAAACAGCACGTGGATGAATGATTGCCAAAAATAAATATTACGTACAACAAAGAAATGCTCAGAAAATAAAAACTCCAAAACCTTAACTGGAATCAAACCCACAACCTTCCAGAAACCGATAGGATGCTCTAACCACTGACCTATGGGTGACTCATATCAGGTCAGAGCTAGCTGTAGATGGGTGGGTGGGTGGATAGTATAGATAGACTGAGACTATACCACAACATCATTTTCAATTTTGTGGATTTCCTTAGACAGTTCCTAAATTATTGAATAATTCAAACACAGCTGAAACAAAGACAAGAATGTTTTCAAGAAGTTTCATTTCCCATCTGCTCTTCCTTCAAAATAATTTCTATGGTGCTAAATGTTTTCCCAAAAATGTGTCTCACCTAAAAGAAGCCTAGTAAATCCCCAAGATAAGGCAAAAATGGGGCAGGGAAAGTGATAGAAGTAGGGAGGAGAGAAAGCAACAGCAGAATGTTGAGGTGGTTGTGTCTCTTTTCAAAACAACACTTACATTAATTTTATTTTAGCATAAGGAACAAAAGGCAGTGTAGTGTTGGACTTACAGCATTTTAGAAAATTTTGGCCTATCTTTTTGGCCAGATAGCGATCAGAAAATGGATAAAAAAAATGAGCTTCCAACAGCATTTTCAGCAAAATTTCCAGGAAAGAAAAAAGGGGTTATAAAACACCCGGCAAAAGTAGACTGCTCTCTTGGCAAAGACATCTCTCACAATAATATGAGAAAACTGTGCTCTAGATGCGAAAAACAACTATATTGAAAGATTAGTGTTATTTCTACTGAAACCAGTGTTAATTCATCAATCATTTAATCCGGAAGGGCGTGTTTAAAACACAAAATGCTGAAATGACGAAATGGCAAAATAACAAAATGACGAATTAGCAAAATGACTACAATTATTTAGAAATAATACAAATTTTTCTTTTACTTGTAATCCTCCCTACTATAATTCTTTAGGTGGAGTTGTCACACGCACTCCACACTAACGCACAGCGATTTTTGCGCAGCCATAATCTGATTTGAAGGCTCTGGTGACGAGATTGTTGTCACGCAGAGCTTGCGTGATGTACGCGCGCAAGCTCATCATCAAACGCCGAAAATAGCTCGTCCGTGGGGAAACGTATGTTAAGATGAAGGTGTAAAGAGTCCAAAGACAAAAAAAATTGCTAAGAGTTCTACATGTACAAATTAAAACGGGTAAATAATTTTGTGTGAGTCTGTCCTAATTATGGACAGGGTAATATTTGTTAATGCCTGCCCTATTGATCTGATTCTCTTGATGAACATTGTTTGCACTCAAAGTATACAAAAGCAATAACTCTAATGTGAATTTGCTTAATTAAAATTGCCAATAAATGGCTTAAAAACAAGACAGCGTGCATTTTGTCCTTTAATAAAAATTGTCGGAGACAATACATTATAAGTAATAAAAGTGAGGCCGGGTGTTGTCCTAAACAGGGCATGTATTAAAGGTTTTTTTTGTCCTAAACTGGGTCAGGTTTCAAACCCTCAGCGGCTCACTTATTACAAAACTATTATTACTCACTTATTGTTTGAGTACCCCCCCCTCGATCCCCTGGGGGAAACAAAACTGACACCATTTTGAAAACCGAGAAGCCCCTGGGAAGAGGAGAGACCCTTGGAACAAGAAAGATCACATGACTGCGATAAGTCATGAACAGAAAGTGACAACAACAAGATTAGTGAGGCTTTGCATGCTGAGCAGAGTATTGCTGCGGTTCATAGAAGGCAAAGAAATAACAACTGCATGGACACGACAAAAAAACAGGGAGTCATTTGCTTTTACTGTTTAGGAGAATTATTTCGCCATTTTGTGTTTGAACATGCCCTAATCTGGAAATGCTCCTGGATACAGTGTAATTTTATTGACAGGATAGTACAGGTATCTGTTTGCATGTCTGGCTTTGTGGTTGTCTCTGGCTGATTCTTTGCTGTCAAGTCTGAATAGAAGAAAAGTATTATAAATTTGAAAATCCCCTAAAACAAGTTTTTCTTTTGGTCTTTGTTATTATTTTGGTATTTTAATATTAATTGTATGATTTGAGTTTGAAACAGAGAGAAAAATTTGAACCAAGGATAATATTGAAACAGTTTACACAAAAATAACTGAACAGAAAATTCATCACTATTATAACTATCAATCACTAGAACAGGGATGTGACATACCTTCATAGTGAGGCCATTCTTTAAAAACAACAGGATCATTTAACATGTTGGACACAACAGAAGCTGCCATGACGGAAGCAAATGACTTCCAGGACTCATCAGAAGTGTTACTATCATCAGAAAAATGTGATATCCCTTTAACAATCCCCCATTCAATGTTCATATCATGGGCTGCAGCAAACAGTCCTGAAAGTGGAAAGAAAAAAAACAGACGGTGATCCTTACAATCCACTGTGAACAAGAATCTAGCACAGCCAAATTAGCTCAGAATTTTTCTCTGCAGTGTAGTGACTGTAATTTACAATCTTTTATGCTTAATAATAATTTATGCTCCTGGCACAATAATAATATAATAAAAATACCACACCCCACAATAATTAAATCACACTGTCACCATGTCCCGTAGTCAAACATGATTGGCAATATTAGGTACTGTATTGTTATGATTATAGTAATAATGGACATAATCTTACCTTCCCCTTCCCTTTCAACTGCAATCACATGTGATTGAGACATACGATGTTGTTTGGTGATGAATTGACTACCACTGAATATGTCACTGTCATGGTGTACCTTTACTGCTGTTTCTTCACCTGGATCTTTTAATGGTGGATTCCAGCCTTCAGCTGAAAACAAGTTAAGTTTGCCAATATTTCTTCTTACTGGAGTTGTGAATTCTTCAGTTGAAAGCTTAGAGGACACCACTACATCTCCTAGCTTGGTGTTTACTGGGTTTACACCCTTGCAGCTGCCAATGGAAAAAGCAGCCTTGGGTCTCAGTTGCATCACTGCATTTTTAATAACAATTTGAGAGGCACCTGGACCTGAAGAACCTTTATCACATCTCATTAAAGCAACTTTCAGCGTCTCTTCTCCACTTTCACCCATGGTCCCAAAGTACACGTATCCCAGGGTCTGGTGATAACTTTTAAAAGAATTTTTCAAGAAAGTATAACAAGCTAAAAATTCGCAGTCTTCTACTGTCAACAAAAAAATGTCAACAGGAAGCTGGACGTCACTCCAAGGGTTTAACTTGTTTGGAAGATCACTCATTTTAGGCACTTCAATACTTAGAGGAGGAGGGACATGATTTCTTGACATCTGATGATCAGGATCAGCACCTCCTTTTCTTTTAAGGTCTTGATGCTGCGCCATTGAGTCTCAGTTAAAGATTCCCTAAAGAGTGTAAATTTAATTTAATATGATCACTACTAGCTGAACATTAAATAACTTGAACAACTTAATGAAACATAAATTATCAATAAATTACTTTATATCACAGCCATATTTTTAGAGAGTCAAACCTCTCTTAGTGGACACCACAGTGACCAGGGAAAGCATCCACCTTCAGGTAGGAGATTGAGGTGCGTGTTTGCCTCACAAGGGTCAAATGCAGTGTTTGTAAGTGCCTCTGAGTCCATGAATAGTTTAAGTGTCCAATTTTAGTAGAGGTGTCTATCCACTTCACAAAGGTCAACATGCAGTGTTCCTAACTTCCTGGTAGGGTCCACAACTAGTTATCACTATGGAAAGGGGTCCATTTCACAAAGATCAATATCCAGTGTTTGTAAGTGTCTGCAAGGACCAAGAGCAATTTATGAGAGATTCTTACTCAAGGAAGGTCGACCAAAAATGCACTTGATCTTCAGTATTAGTTACTGGGACCATGACGAAGTCTATGCTTAGGGGAGGGGTCCATTATATTAGCAAAGGTTTGACTGTACCATGTCATTAGAGGTTCAAACAAATAGTGATCAAGGCATAATATGGTATAGTGATGCAAGAACGTTTTAATTAAGCTTACAATCTTAACTCCGTTTGCCATTTTACTGCAATCAATTTAATAAACTCAGCTAAATTACTGACCTTCTCCTTTGATAGCTTCACACCATCTAACTCATTGTATGCATGTGTTTTATTCAACTGACATAAAATCCTAAAAACAACAAAAAGATGGTAAGGATGACATCAAAATATGAGATATAATCCTATTTTGAAGCCATGCAAATTACTACAACAACACCATGGATTGCTCCCGGGGGAGGGGGTACTCAACAAAGTTCTATACAGGCCGGGAGGCTCCGCCCTGAGGTCCAACCCCTTACCCTATGAAATACCATTCTGACAGAAAAGGTAGCCCTTTCGTCTACCTTCTTTTGACAAAATATGGTACTGTCCCTTTCACATACCCAGTTTAGAACTTTGTATCCCTTTTTAACCGCTGATAACACACTTTAAGCAATTAGGTCCAATCTGATTCGCAGAGTTGGGTCTGCTTTAAAAGAATGCAATGACAAAGTCAATGCTAAAATCAAACAGGCTATTGAATTATTTTATAAAAACAAATTTAGCGAATCTGAAGGTGACCTGCATAAAATGTGGCAGCTCATAAATGAGCTTACTTCCCATCAATCCGGCAGGTCAATATGGTAAGGAATTAAGTCTGAATGGAGTTTGTATAACTAATTCCACCACTTTGTCAAACACTTTCCATGATCTCTTCTCCACAATTGGCCCAAAACTGACTTGCGAAATACCTTAAAACAATGGCTCCAGTTTTCAAGAAATATTTAAATACCTCTGGCCTTTAAAGCAAAAGAGTCCAAATTCATGCCCACCGATTGTAATTAGGTGTTGTCTCTTTTTAAAAACCAAATAAATCTCAAGGTGCTGGTCCAGATGGAATATCTAGTCAGCTTATTATAGATTGTGCTGATTTAATTTGCACCTCATATTATTACATATTAAATTTTACTGGATTAATAAACCACTCGTAAAATTCATAAAAACTACATCCGGGACCCGAGTGGTTTATTTTCCATAATCTCACACGTGAGTTTATTGATGACGTAATTTCCGTAATTTCCATCCGAAATTTGTAGGCTTCTTGCGTCTTTTGAATTTTACTTACACATTTTTCAAAGCTTTGCTGATATTTTGTCACTGTAGTGCCCTATTCAGCTCAGTGTTATTTCTGAAGATTATTGTAAACAATGTCTTATATTGCTGTACTGTAAATTTGAGCCGTCACAATTACTTTTTGGCCAATATTAAAATCTATTATTTTATCGATGTCTTTTTGTCTATATAATAAAAAGAACATTACACAGCGGCTTGAAGATATGAATTTTATTTTCACATGGCAAAAACAATATTTTACTCACTCGCTGTGCTGATCGTAAACTATTGTTTTGCCACTCAAAAATAAAATTCATATCTTCACGCCACCATGTAATACCCTCTATGAATATTTCCTGACAACTGGAAGTCCACAAGGGTTACTCCTCTATTCAAGTAAGCGGCAAAAGAAGCGACAAGGACAATTATTGTCCAATATCAGTTATCTCTATAATTGGCAAAGTATTTGAAAGAATTATCTATTATCAACTCTTTGCCAATTTATCAGATCAAAATATTTTGTCTAAGCACCAATCCGGAATCCGTGTGCTCTATTCAGTAGTAATACAGCCTTATTAGAGGCCTGTAATATGGATATAGGTAACGTTAATGCTGTTGCTCTTCTTGACCTTAAGAAAGTGTTTGACACAGTCAATCATGATATCCTGTTGTCTAAATTACATCTTTATAGTATATCAGGTGTTACCCATAAATGTTTTTCCTCCTATTTGGATAATCATACTCAGAAATGTCTTGTCAATGGTTCCCTTTCAGAATGTTGCACCGTCAAGCGTGGTATTCCCCAAGGAAAAATATTAGGGCCTCTACTGTTTTTGCTATACATCAATGATTTGCCCAATTGGCTGTTTCATTTTGAACAAAGACTGTATGTTGATGATACCCATCTGACTTATTTGAATGGTAATATCCACTCCATTCAGCTCTCCTGAATGAAGACTTGCTCAACATTAATCGCTGGCTTATTGCAAATAAATTAATGTTATCTGTATGACTAAAACTGAATTCAAATTAAACAGCTCAAGGCAAAAGCTTAATAATCTACCTTCTCTGCCTTCCTTAAATATAAATAATGTTCTGATCAAACATTCTCATTCCTCTAAGTCTCTTAGCATGCTTATTGATGAAAATCTAACATGCAAAAACCATGTTGACACTGTAGTACACTATATTTAAGAAAATTGCATCTGGTAACCCATCAATCATTGTTTGCCCTCTGCCACCTTGTATGCTGTCTATTACGACCGCCAATCACATTTTGACAACTGCAGCGTGCTATGGGGTAGCTCATGCGCCTATAGGGTATTGAGCACAACCTCCTTCTATAGGTCATCATAGGGAGTACCCTCCCCCCCACCCCTTCTGCCCCAAGGGGCAATTGCCCAAAATAATTATGTGGTTTAGAGATATATCATATCTACATCAAAACACACTTACAGCAGAGGTCACAGAGAATATAAACTTACATTCAGGGTAATAATTTTAATCTTGTGTTATCAGGTGGGGACATCTTCAGTATCTTGGTAACTGATCTACAAAGCTGAACAAAAATATCATTCACTTACCACCTTTTTACGTATAAACGGGTGATTTTAATATTTCTGATTCAACCTCAAATAACACAAGTGATCCCTGCAGTTACTTCTTCTCCTCTTGCCTTTTTTTCCTACTTACATTTCACTACGCAGGGCTGCAAATAACGGCCGGTCAACGGACAATGTCCGGTCAAAAATTGGTTTTGTCCTGGCAAATCCTTAGATGGCCGGACAATTTGTCCGGTCGTTTATGCTGGTAAGGAAAAAATTTAGAGTTTCAAGTTTTAAATATTTAAAGGTTTAATATTATTGGCGTTTGTGAAAAAGGAGGGGAAAAGACGGATACTTAACTACTAGACCTTTTAATAAATGATTCGTAGTAGTCATAAAATTTCCGGCTGTCGTTGCACATTTTCGCTTTGTCATTCACCAAGTCGTCACCGCAAATTAGCGGGTCTTAAAGATGTGTACCTACCCAGAGGCTTTTCACGCGCGGTTTCCGGTTTCGGTCAAGTCTTAAAAAGTGGCCGTTCGTGTCTTCGGCCTTCGGCCGAACACGCACGAAGCTCCCCGACGCACGCGAGAAAAAACCTCAGGTACCCAGGGTAATGTGTACCGGTCACGGGTGTGAATTAATTTATTATTAGTCCGTGTGGGTTTTGTAAACATGATGTGAGAAGGACGACAAAACCTCTCAGTGTCAGTACAAGGGTCATGGCACCCTTTGTCTTCAAAATTTAAGTGTGAAAATAACAATAACAAGAAAGCAAGTTTACATTCATTTGTCTACTTGTCGACATTTCCGTGTTAATCACTTAAGCTTTAAATACCGCGATTAACTAAACATTCTATTTTCTAGGGAAACAAACCTTTTTAGCAGCAAATTCAGATATGACAACATGTAAACTTTACCTGGCCTAAATAGGTCTAAATACGCGATTCATCTCTAACGATTGACCGCAGATTTCATTGGGTTACGTGTCACGCATGATGCGTGGGTCGTTTATATAAAACTTGACTGAAGCAAAAATGCAATAAGTTTCACCGTTGACAGGTCGAAACACAATGGATTAGAAAGAAATTGTATTTTGACAAATGCTGTCAATGTGGTATGTAACGACTTCAGTTAAACAGGTAACATGTGAACATAGTCATCAACGTCTTCGAAAACCCTTTCCAGTGTATCCGGGTGTTCCCTTGTTATATGTCCAAACTGCGTTTCCGTAAGATGATGTCCTCGGATGTCTAAAAGAACTCTTCCATTATTGTATTTTAAAAGTTCAATCACGCATCTTAGGGATAGAGCTTCCCTGTTTACGGTAACATTTAAAATCAACTAGATTGCAAGCCTCAGTCAATTTCATCAACTTCATAACTAACCGTATATAAGACGCAGAACTGAAGCAATAGTAGTACGCACAAATGTGATACAGATTTTGCTGTACCATGCGTTCCACTTTTCCTGCATTGAGATCGATGCTCATGTACAATAAATGCTTTGAAAAGTTACTTGTTTCATATTTAAACATCACGTGAGGGGGGAGGAGGCACTTTTATAGCAATAAGACGTAATCGATGTTTGTCCGGCCAAAAATGGGATATGTCCGAGCAAAAATAGGTTTGACCGGACAATCTGACCGGCGCCAGCCAGGAAATTATTTGCAGCCCTGCTACGATTCCACGATTTGACTGAAAGAGATATCAAATATGGTCTTTGCGAACATAATTTGGCGGCGCACAGCAGTGCCTAAATTAAAGCAGTGATAAAACTTGTCTTGTGAGCATCAAACAAAGAGAAAATTATATTTCCACCAGCAACAACCTTTTCTTTTACAAGAAAAATGCCTATTAATAAAAGTCATCGTAGTAAGATTAAGCTTACTTTTCCCAGATGACCGACGTGGAGTTCACTGAGTGGACATCATGTGCACACGATCTGGAAGAAAGATGTAGTTCCTTATAAATAATCAGCTATATTGTTAGCTAGACAAACTGTAAATGTTAACCAAAGGGAGAAAGACCTGAACATCTTTTACGTTACTTTTCTTCACAACTTACATGTACATCAGGGAGGGAAACTTACCCTACAAACAGACTGAAACAGAACACTTCTGAAGCCTGGATGTCTCCGGAAATCTTCACTTCGAATAGCCCCAGTGCCCGCTCGGTTAACCCGAAAAATTACTTATTTGAGCGGCGTGCGCAGAATCTTGTGCATTTTTGCAAAAAATCTGTTCAGAAAGCTCTCTCTTGACAATTTATGCAAGAGGTCCTTGAACTCCCGTCCTTGATACTCCAAACTTTCTGTGAAAGTTTACAATAATTCTTATATCAGGAAAAATGAGAAGCGGTTTTTAAATACAACTGTCATATAATTGGTGCTGAACCTGGAAATCACGCAATTTAAGGAGCGCTGCAATAGTTAGACTGCTTCCATTATCTTCTTTCTCTTTATCAGTTTCATCTTAAGAAATTAGGCACTTTATATCAAAAGAGCTTTATCCTCTCTTGGTTTTCGTGGTTTATATCTATCTCTGAACTCTTGAGGACAATTGAACCGATGCGCTTATGTCAGATGGAATGACTCTTGAACGACGTTACAATTAAACACATGATTCTATTTATATAAAGCGTCAGCCCCGGTAATACACTTTAACCAGTTTTATACTGACCCGATCGAGTTTTTTTAATCCGTTAGTTTGTTAAATACTCTTCTCTTGACACTGAAAAATTTTGCATCTTGAACGTAATCACATATTCTTAAAGACCTGAAAAACCCGCCCAGTTTTCAGAAGACATCAGAAGTTTAACCATAAACCAGACATAAACGTAGGAATGGAAATCATACCTTGATCAGTACTTTCTTCTGGCTGCCAAATTGTATGAAAGACCATGAAATCCTGTTGAAAAGTGGACAGCAAGTTAGCCTATAACAAAAAAACACTCTTTGATCTTTTACACTAAGTGGAAAGCAAGCTTCTGAGGTGATCATATGGTGTCGAAATGTCGCAGTCTAACATGACTTTCCTCTAGGATATCTTAAGAATATTTCTGAAAGGGGAAAATTTTGTCATGATTAGATGTCAACTAAATCATAGTTATGAATAAAATTGTATTTAATGTGAGCGGCTTTCCAGTGACTTATTCCTGTTGGAGAATTTTATAGATCACTGTTGCAAACTGCACTGATTGTATCATTGATTCTTCAGATGATTCTTCGATAACCACAGCCACTAGCTCATGTACTTGTAGTCTGGTTAAATTATTCTCTCTAACTAAAAACCGAAGAATGTATAATGTAAAATTAAAAACGGGGCTCTCTCCAAGTGCAGATGATTACAGGATATCTGAACCTCAGAAGAAGAGAGGAACGTACGCGTTTAAGCTGCTTAAAAATACGGAGCCTGTTTACAGAAAGTTGTACTGTCTGTACCGGGTTCGCGGTCTCTAACATGGGTGTGGCCTAAGTCATCAGGAACGCGAAGACCCGAGAAGATCAATAATGTTCATCATTGAATTAAAATATGAAATGACCGCAATTTGAAAACCGGGAGATTTGATTCTCTGAGTGTCAGGTGGAACTATAATACGTTCGTTGCAGCCCTCATGGCATATTTGTTTTGACCAAAATCCTCCTGCAGTTCTCTGGGTGGAGATAGCATGAATACACAGCCTGGCTAAGAATCGATTGTGACCCTCCAAACAAAAGCTGACCGTGAGTTAGCTCTGAATGGATGAAAATTTCTAGAAAGTATAAAAATCTAAAACAAACCTGTAGACTCTTGGGGGAAGTCGTAAGAGAAACCAAAGCTCAGAGCGTGGTCCCTTCTCGAAGTCAGGTAATGCGATTCTTTCCTATGAAAGGAACAATTGATTATTATTCAAAAGGATTCCGCATTCCTCTATTGAAAGGCATTGTGTTGATGTTAGGGTCTACACAATTAGGATAATCAATCTAGACTGAGTAGATCAGTCTATTTTGCTTTACGTTGTTATTACTTTATTTCATTTCGAACGCAGGTTACACAGGCGTTGGTGCTGTGTGTTCAAAAGAAAAAACAGAAATCAAATTGAAAGTTCAAGACACGACGCCATCGTCAACATACCTTGACGACTTCACTAATGAAGTCAGACTTGTTAGATGATTCCCTTTGACTTGAGTTTAAGAATTTTAAAATCGTGAAAGAAGAAACTAAAAATGGAAGAGAAAATACTGATATGAACAAGAGAACTATCGACTTGAATTGAATTCATATTTGATTGATCTTTTTAAGTAGATCAGGGTGCGACTGTCTAGCTACTCCTTAGATGATTTATTGTCTCATAACACTCTGTTCATGTTTGGTCGATATGTCTTAAACACTCAGAAGATGAAAATCACGCGTTAACAAACCTGTGGTTGAAGTGCGATTCTTGAGAAAGACGAGCTGTTAGGCTGGCAGGAAGTCTAAAAAGGGAGCGGCATAATTCTTTTTACGGTACCTGCCAGGAGATACACAAAACAATACTTGCTTCCTTTGCTACAATTCAGTTGTTGATCATGATTGAACATGAATAATGTATGTAAATAGAACACTTGATATGTATATACAAAGACAATACACTATTCGAATTAACGCAGAATCGCGCGACTTTTGAGCACAATTTAGTGTAGATCAGTCATTTTTACTTCTTTTTAAAATTGTTACATTTTATTCGAACGACATAGATGGATCTGAGTGTTCAGACGCGAAACAGAAGCTACAAGCCTAGATTATTAAAGAAGTCTTTAAGGAGGACAAGACTTGTTCATTTTTCGCGCAGAAAATTCCTTTTATAAAATTTCCAACTTGAAGCTAAGTGACAATCCGTTAAAGACACTAAAAAAGAAAGAAAAAACTGATGGATGAGGCACGAGAGAAGTTAAGCTTGAATTGTAGGTGGAGCCTTCATCCGTGGCGGCGTCTGGAATGTTCTGAAAGTTAAAGGATAATTCACGCGAATCTTATAAATTTTTGCCACAAGTCACGCGATTTTAGCGAAAGAGTAAGAAACACGGCATTTCTTAGCTTTGTTACTTTATCTTCGTTTGTTCAGTTTGTTAGGTTCACTCCACTGCCAACAACACTGTATACGCTAACCGACTAGTGGACAGAAGCGACATCGCATGTTTTTCGAGAATAACCAGAAATAGCATTCATGCTTTCAAGTTCGCGCCTCCTGAAGTCTATTGTTTTCAATTATATTTATGGGCGAAATATTTCACCCTACAGAGTCCGCTCCTTAAGTCATGGATATGACTTAACTCAGAACTAAGAAAATCGAGGAGAATACTCATAAGTAATAATAGCACTAATAGGTTTATGAAGAACGATTTTCGATCCCGACCTCCTCGTAGCCTGATTCTCAGACGTCCGAGGTTGTTCGCGGTCCCTTCGCTTCTCGGACGTCTGAGACTTTGCAGAAAGAGTTAAAATGCCAGTCAAGGGGGATATTGTAACCCGTCCATACGGTCAAATCCGAGTTTAAAATCGCCTCTTCGAGGCATGAACAGACGATATGACAATTCCAGCACTTTTAGACCAAGCTTGAAAAGGACTATACCTTTCCTTTACACTTCAACAGCCACACACACCGCATATTAATAAATTTATAAGTGAATAATACCTTAAAATCCCAAATATAAATATAATGTTTTTAAACGCGATATCTAAAAACAAACCTTTGTTTGAGAGCCAAAAGTGAGATGCTTTTGTGTGAAGATCAGTGCAGTGGATGGTATGGATTCTTCGGGCAAGTATGCTGCAGTAATTAAATTACGTCCAAAGGGAATGAGTCAGCAGCATTGTACTGTTGGCATGATTGGTCACGTGATGAATCAACAGACCATTGTTTTAAAAAAGTAATTAAGCGATAAGTCGTCTATTTCAAGTTTGTCTAGAAAAGCCGCACTACGTTTTAAAGATGAAAGATCAAGATGACACTCCTTAAATTTTGAATACGAAACTATTTTACCGGCTGAAAAATCCACCTAACAAAAGGATAAGTCGGTTTTGTCCCATACCGTCTTTAGGGTACACCCTAAATTCTATTACAGACATTAATTTCTCTTTAGTTCCGTAGATCTAAAACTTCATACAATTCCTACAGTGTATACTATATATAAATGCATGGCGACACCTTTTTATTCCATGCTTTGGTGCCTAGTCTTCCGCTTTGCTGACTCCGTTCCAAGCGGCTGCGAGGGGACTAATTGGTGTCCGTATTTCAAGTAAGTCGTATGGTAGCAAATCTTAGGCTGGCATTAAAATTAACAAGGGCTCCAATATGTACTATCAAACTCTCTTTTTTAAGGGGTTTGAAAGTTTATCTCGGAGTAACCTGAGATCAGGCGTTATTTTTGTGCTTCTGCGCTTGAAAACAGACTACAGAGATAAAGGGAGAGGGCACGATCGCAGGCTAATCTTGGAGCCCTGGTTAGTTTTAGTGTCAGCCTAATATTTGCCACCTGACGACTTTTTTCAGGGACGATGGAAATGAGACGGGAGAAGTTTTTCCAGCTGACCTAATTACCCATCCAAAAACGGACTCATTTTAGAAAGTCTCTGCTGGCCTCACAGAATGCAGTTTTGCATTCGAATTTACACTCCCTATACTTGTGTATTAAAGTCTTTAGATCAGACTACCATTTCTAAATGTTTCTTTTAAGAGTTGAAATCCATATTAGGTAAAGCGCGAGGCAGGAAAAAATAATTTTTTGGGCTAAAATATACTAAAGTCGGTAAGGGAAGCAAGAAAAGGGGAAAAACTGAAAGGAAATAGTAAAAAAAAAATGGAAGAACAATTACCACTACTGAAAGCTGTGTTTTTGGCTACTGGGCTTCCTCATAGCGTACCATCAATAGTAAACAATGCAATGCCAACATACGTAAAAATCCGAAGAAACATTTAATACTCCAAATGAATAGATAAAATATTAGGTATGAGAATATAAACAATAGCAGGAAACATCTAGCAACAAAGGTACTTAGAGGCTCGAGTCAGACGCCGCTCTTCCGCAGAAGCAGAATCAATTCGAAACGGCTGTGGACCAGTGTTAATACAGACACTGAACTACAAATTTTAGCCAAACTAACTGCATAATTTTGAAAAAATTTTGATTACTACAACATTTTGAAGCTTTAGTTCGCTTGGATCAATTAAGCCGTGCTAAATTAATATGGGTGGGCCCAAAATCAAATTTGATCCCGTTTATAAGAAGCACGGC